>SNQJ01S0073555.1:0-18315 GCA_010110895.2 Picea sitchensis
TTAAGAAAGGAAAAGGAAAGGAGTAAAAGATAACTCAACAGAAGAATAGAAGATTAACCCTGGGAGTTAACCTAACTCAACATAGAATTAGAAGGAAAAATATAAGTAAGAGGTTGGGGTGCACCTATTACTCATTCTCGTTTTGGATTAGCATTTGATATTTCTCTTGAGCATTCAGTTTGGGGGTTTGTTGTACAAACCCTTGTGAGCAACTCAGTGGTGAAATATCCACTCACCTTGTTCCGCAGCTTGGTCTCGTGGATGAAAGACTCCTCCACACCATTCTAGTCTCAAGCCATCTCCATCTAGTGCTTTAGAAGGGGTAGGACCATCAGTTTGAGGGATTTTCTGGAGGGTTATCATCATTCTACATTTGTCTGCAGATTGGGACGTCTTGGAGCCATAGGGGACGTCTTGTAATTCAGTAAAACTCATATCTAGGGAGATCTGCTTGAGATCTGAGTCTAAAACTTCTCCCATGGGATTCTCATAGCCCGATCTATATTCTTGGAGAGTTTCATAGCATTTGGAGACCTCCTTCATCAGGGTCGAACCAGCTAGGGTTTCAGTCATCTAGTGGGGCACTCCATTCAGTGGGAAATTCAGATCTACGGAGATTGAGAGGGATCTTGGAGATTCAAGCACCTGGGTTATTCTTACCATCGACCGATCTATATTCTTGGAGAGTTTCATAGCATTTGGAGGCCTCCTTCATCAGGGCCAAACCAGCTAGGGTTTCAGTCATCTAGTGGGGCACCACATTCAGTGAGAAATTCAGATCTACGGAGATTGAGAGGGATCTTGAAGATTCATGCACCTGGGTTATTCTTACCATCACCCGATCTATCAATTGGCATATTTCTTAGGGTGATTGGACACTTTTGGCAGCAGGGCTGAGTTATTGAGGGTTTTAGTCTTCTATTGGAGTGTGGCATTCTTTAGCTGGAGAGTTTGGCATTCAGATTTGCTTGTATTGATCTTCATTTCTTATTCAGCCTTTGGAGGCATTATTTTGTATTAGCGGGAGCATTTTGTAGCAGCTCATATCTATTGCTTGTATGGCCNCGGCCATCTAGTGTATTGATCTTACATTGCTCATAATAAAAAGGTCAGATCTTTGCTTGTGCTTCTACATCTTGAATATATTGTGATCTTCGTGTGTTGATGAATCTTGTATGCACTTAATAACTCAATAAAGTAGCAGTAGTTAGTGATTCCAAGAAAGAATTTGGCTTGGGATCATTACAGAACCTAAGCATTGTGCCTCCAAGGACACACTAAGTGAGTTGGACTTAGCTCACCTTAGCAAGTGTGTATAAGGATGGAAACAATACCTAAAGAAAATGTATTAAGAAATTAATTCAATTGTTTTAACATTTTATTTCTATGGTAGAATTCGGGCATGTCCATGTATAGGGATAGGGAAAATTTGCATAGTGATCTAGGACTCTCAATTTTTTTCATACACTAGATTAAATTAAATTTAGTGCATGATGGAAATTACAATTTATTTTTTTGTTTGTAATTTTGTGCATTTTCAACATTCAATTACTTTAGAAATATATTTTTTAATATAGAGATTTGGCCTAGGAATTTCAGCTTGCATCTTAAGTAGGAAAAACTCAGTTTTAAACATCCTGGAATTCATTTTTATTTTTGTTTTAAACTCACTACAATTTTGAGAAATTAGTTTAGTGTAGAAAATTTCATTTTGTAGATTTGTTTTGATTCTAAAAAATGTCATTTTCCAATCCAAGTAGACTCATTTACTTAGTTTTTCTATACTTTGGAAATTGATTTCGATTTCTGTTTTACATTTTATGAATTGATATAACTAAATATAAGTCAAAAATTTATATTTCTAGATAACTTTTGAGTCTGGAAAACAAATTTCCAGATCTTACTTTAAGCTCATTTCATAGACATTGAATTTTAGAATAAATTCTATTGTTTTCGTTTATAAATTTCTTCATTTTTCACTCATATTTGATGCAAAAAATTTATATTTCAGATTGTATTTGAGCATTTAAATTTGAATTCCATACTTTACTTTTGCTTAAAATTTATTCTTTCTTTGTAAATCTGAAAGTAACTTACTTCAAACATCACATAATTTCAGATATGATACAATTCTAAGTATATCAGTCATACCTATCCTACATTAGAATTGTGCCTCATTTCTAATCTAAAAGATACCTCATTGGACACAAATAAACCATATTGAAAATAAAACATAACTTGAGTCCTTGAACACTTTAATCAACCTAACCTTGGACTTAGATTTACCTTAGGGAAGCCCCAATTGTGCCCTGTCCATGTATAGGGACAGGGTCGAATTCTTCCTTGTCCATATATTTAATTTCCACTTTTAGCTTACATTTATACATCACTATTGTTAATCACAATGAACAAAACCCTCATATTAAACTAATTTATTTTAGTTTTCCAAAAAATAATATTCTAGTGATTTGATTCTATATATTAAAATAGGATTCTTTAAGTTGATTAGAATTGATGTTTATTTTTATTTTAAACATAGGATCCACCAACTACCATGGATATGATATGCATGAGTCTACTAACACCTTGGATCAACTAGCACCAAACATTAGACAACTCAATAAACAAATATTGTTGAACTATTTCATTTTATGTTTTAATATGTCATCAATACTTTAATGAATTCAGGCCTATCCTTCTACATGGACAGGGCCGAATTTGGGTATGTCCCTGTACATGGACAATACCAAATTTGGCCCTATCCATGTAGAGGGACATGCCCAAATTCATCCCTATCAATGTACAGGGACAAGGCCAAATTTGGGCCTTTCCCTGTACATGGACATAGATGAATTCGGGCATGTCTTTGTACAAGGGCAGGGCCAAATTAGGCCCTATCCATGTACAGGGTAGGCTCGAATTTTTTTCCAATGGTTTAGGTAAATATATAGTTTCTATGTTAAATATATTTTTAGTTATTTATAGTTTGTGTTTTAGGAGGTTGATAGGGCCAAATTCATCCCCATCGATGTACAGGGACATGCCCAAATACGTGCAAGATCGTGTATTAATTACTTGAATGACTTCAAAATGATTATATTACTTTAAATTTTCAATTTATTCATTTGTGAAAAATATAGAAACCACTCATATAGTTCATTGTTGTCTGGGTTTTTGATTTTTGGTTTATTTTGTTTCTTGGTTAAGTACCAAGCCGAGATAATGTGTGACCCTCTTCTCTCCCGAGATGGTCCATGAGACCTAGTAGTAGCTAAGAAGAGAATGATCACATAATTGATCTTCCTTGTATGCTGGGATGATAAAATCTTATAATTAAATACCATGAGAATCATGTGGACATTCTGCCATTAAAGAATAACTTAATTGTTGACTTTGTAATGAAATCACCCTTGCTTGAGTTATGCCCCCTTGAATTGTTGTGTGGGTTTTTTGTTTTTTTCTTTGCTTCTACCTAAAGAAAGTTAGCCTCCTTGACTTTGGAAGAATTTAATTGTTGACTTTGTCTTGAAACCACCCTTTCTTGAGTTATGCCCCCCTTAATTGTTGTGTGGGTTTTTGGTTTTGTTATTTGCTTCTTCCTAAGCAAAGTTATCTGCCTTGAATTTGGATACCCTCTCCCTGAATTGCTTTTTTCTTGTTGATTTTTATGATTTAAAAGTTAATATTTTATGTTATAAAATATAATTTGTTTAAATTATTTATTTATTTAATTAAGTGCCTACGATCCCTCTAGGATATTTCTTCTTGGTGTATTAAGCCACCGTCGGCTTACCTCTCCAACCTCTTGTTGTTGCTCAACCCTAAGCGTCTTTTCCATCTTTGTATAGATATTTTCTTGGTTGTTGTTTGGGGATTGTGGTTCTCCTTGCTGGTGTCACCCTACTCATTTTTTTGCTAGTGTCTCCCTCTTCATATCCTTGATAATGCCTCCCTGTGTATGTTTCCGCCATCCTCTTCTATTCTTGGTGCTACTTGTGTATGTTGCTTGTTAGTCTTTTGATATTTTACCCTAAAATTTCTTCTTGGAAATTTGTTCCAAGTGTCATGATGAGATCTTCCCTCAGGGTTTTCTTAATGATCCCTTGAAGCATTTTTTGAGCATATATCTAAGAGGATACCAACAACATATCAGGTAATATTGTTTCTTGTTTCAGTTTTAAGTAAATGTTTTGTCAATGATTATTTGTAGGCTACTATATTATGGATCATAAGTTTTAATGTCTTGTTTATTGTAACATACAAGTAGCTAATGTTTAGAAATTAAAATGAATATTTATTTTTTAGCTAGCTATATTTTTTTACCTTAATTTTAACATGTTACACATAGATTATCTTAAAAATTACCTTCTACAATTTACACATATATAGATTATCTTCTACATGTTACATTTTTTTTTTATATTTAAATATTTCCATGTTCAATGAAGGAAGAAGAGGAACCCATTCTTTGACTGAGACTCCGAGTGAACAAGGAAAATCTATTCATAAGAAGAGATTCTAAAATGAATCTGTGAATAGATCATCTAGAGAATGTGCTCAAAATAGTGCTATGGATGCAACTTTCTTAGATAGGTTGAACATTAATACTCTAACACCAAATAATGTAGGGAATACATCACGACAAGAAAATATGTTTCGTAATTTTTTTGATTTTGTATTTTTTTGTATTTATGTTTATGTTATATATATATGTATATATATATGTGTGTGTGTGTGTATATATATATGTGTGTGTGTGTGTGTGTGTGTGTGTGTGTGTTTTATTTATTTTTATGTTAAATTATGTTTTGTTAAATGTTGTAATTACTTTCAAATGTGTATGTGTAGAGGATAAGTTTAATGTGAAGGAAGATAATGAAAGAGAGAGTGAGTATCATGATGATTCCAATGTTGGTGAAGAGGGTGAAGGTGGATTTAGGGGGAGTTATCCAAAAACAAAAAATTGCATGCCTACGTCCACCTACCCCTCAGATGTTGGTGTTGAGCTTCCTTGGGAAGGGTTTACTGAAGCAATGACCCTCAAACGATGCTCAGGTGTTAAAAGAGGGATGTAAAATGATTTGAGGAGCTTGTATCTCCCTTGAGAGAGTAAGCAAATCTTGGATATTGTTTTTCATTCATTATAGAACTTTTTGGATGCATATCAAAAGATGGTGCCAACGACTGATAGTTTTATCGATTTGATAAGGAGATGAAATTCAAAGGTGATGGGCCCTGATAAACAAGACGTAGTAAAACGTAGAGTTTCAAAAGAAGATGCAATTTCTATGCTCAATTTCAAAGAGGGGCCAAAGCGAAAGATGTTGAAGATGAAATATTTTAAGCATCCCAACATAGTAAGACATCTTTATAATAGATTTTTGGCAGCATATGAGAAGTTACCGTGGAATGATGAGGTTCCACATTAATTTTCTAGACACTCTTATGTAGAGTTTTTAATGGAAATGCACCCTAATTATACTAGCCTAACGTCCAATTATTATGGGGCTCAAAAATGATGAACATATGATCGGAAATGGGCATATTGAAATGGAAAATTGCAAATGCCTCCACAATATTTAGTATCTCATTCAACAGGGGAATTTTGCTCACATTTAGAGTTGTGATCTACATCATATGTTAGAAAGGAAGCTAGGAATGCAATCAGGAAAAATTTGGAATCAAATTTTTATGGTGTGGATGTTGGTTTGAACCGTCAGAGAGAGGAAACCAATTCTCGAGCCAATTTTGTTTACAAAAAAAATGAGGAGATAGATATCATGTCAGTAGAAGATCTTAAGGATTTAAAAAAAAAAAATCGTAATGGTTGGAAGATGTTAATTCAAAATGATTAACTGAACATTAGATTGGTATGTGTTATAGTTAGTAAATTTTTTATGCATTTGAGGATAGTTTCCTTGTAGTTCTAGATATAGATACATATCATTCTATATTTAGAAATAATTGACTTGTTATCATCATTAATTGGAGTTTGGTCATATGTTAAGAATCTCCAGTAAATAGGGGACTTGATTCTACGAGTTTAAATTTTGATAAGTTGAATAAGGTACATGTTTTCTAAAATCAAGTAACAGTCCCTCTGTTACAACAATGATTAGCAATGTACAATAAGTTAAAAAAAAATCATTAGGAAATTAAAACATCACAATGTAATTAATCACATCACAAGCTCACATTATCATAATTATTAATGACACAATCAACACATAATCACAATAGCAACATGACTCAACACATCACACTCCTGAAGAAAAATACAAATAATTGATCAGCCATGTAACTGAACATTTACAGAAGTACCTTCCCAACCTATATTGCATGGTTAGAACCTCCAATACACATAATAAATTCTCAAGCCTAGGATTCATCCAATTGATTTTGACCACTTAAGGTCTCAGGGTTGACGAATTTTCTGAGGAACAAGGAGGTGTCTAAATCCCTTAATCACAATGTAAAATCCCACTCTTGCACGCACTGAACAAACTTATTCTTTGAGGGAACTTGCTCGCAAGTGATCCGGATTATTATACTTTTGGGCATTTGATTATGATTATGAGGCATTGTGAATTGATGACATGTTGTTTTGTTGCATTGACATAGACAAATGCTATTGACTCAGTTTTCCCTCAGTGTGTAGGATTTTGGACCCCGAGGATGCAGAGGCATCGATGCCACCCCTTGGACTCCAAATTGATTCAGGGAGTGGACTATTAGGGGTTTGATTATTGTATATATGACATCTGTGCATCTAATTAGATGATATTATTATGGATATGTTATGACATGATTCATTGATGATGTAGGCTGACAATAGCTTGTCGACCAGACAGACATGTGGAGTAAAGGGGTCATGCACAACTACCAAAGATGTTGAAGGAGAGGTGTGGAACACAACCCTGCCACAACCTACTAGCACTCCTATCATGGCTCGAACTACAGGTTAACGACTACCTAGTTTGAGAATACACACAATTCCATGAGAACCAATTGCGACAGTCGCTCACGATAATTCTAAAGGGCACGCAATAAGGCAGGGGCCTTATTCCTTAGAGGCCCTTAGTCTCCCATAAGATCACCTGGTAGAGTATTGACTCCAGGGTTTTTGATGCCTGCAAAGTCGGTCAAGAGGTGAGTGGCACCCTTGGAGCAGGTGGTGCGTCCTTAAGGGCACGTGGCGCAAGAAAAATGGAAATAGGCGAGTGGCACCCTTGGAGCATGTAGTGGGTCTTGAAGGGCACGTCATGCAAGAGAAACAAAAAGAGATGAGTAGCACCCTTGGAGCATCTAGTGCATCGTGAAGGGCACGTCGTGTTGTTATTTAATAATTGGATAAACCTAGTTGGCTTTAGGAAGAATAAATTGTTAAAGAAGATTCAAAACTTTTCCCCTAATAAAATGTCACCAAGCCTAAGAAAATAAAGTTTAGGTCTAAATTATACCCGTGGTAAAATTTTGTCTTTTTATAAAAAAAAATAAATAAATATATATATATATATATAACTAAAATAAACAATAATGATAATCTTCATTAATCTTGTGACAAGAAGGGGGTAAGAAAATAAATTGATTTATAAAAATATTTTGGGATAAAATTAAAAAAGGGGAAATAATTGTTTTACTATGTTATGCTAATTAAAAATTTATTCATTAAAAAGAAAAAGGGAAAAAAGGGTGAGTTTTTGCACATGTGTTTTTGAGTTTAAATAAAAAGGGGAAAGAGGGAAATCTAAAATAATTAGTAAACTAGGAAAAAGAGGGAAACATAAAAAGAAAGGGGAAACACACAGAAAAAAAGTAGATAATATAACTTAGTAAGGTATCTAGCATTTAAGAACATTCTAAGTTAAACTCAACTAGTAAATTAATAAAGGGGAAAGTCATTAAAACTTGTAAGGGGATATGGGGACACCTAGGAGCGATTCTAGGAGTGCCTTTAGGTGAGTGAATGAAATAGGGGTAATTGATTAATTAGTGAAATTAATTTATGGAGGAATGTAGGGGATGGGTGACACTTGTACAGGGAGGATTTTTATGGGTTAAATTATTAAACTTTAAATTAAATGGGATTTCAGGAAAGTAATGGAATTCAAAAATCTATATAATGGAGGGAGGAGAAGGATGAATATGGCTCTTCCATTATGTGTAATGTTATGATGTATAAATTTATACTTGAGTGACTTAGCTTGAGGGAGTTGGGATACCCAACTCGGTGAGGAGTGGTAACTCGGCCTTGCAATATGAGCTGCGATCTAGTTGATTCTTTGGATAGTCTGTGTGGCCCCTTTGTGGCTCAGGGGGCTAAGGGGGAAGAAGAGTACCCCTAGTGTTGGCTGGGAGGTACTGGAAAGTCTCATTGGTCGACAAACGTGATTTGCATGCAGCACATAGTTCATCAACTCAGAGCGGGCGATTGGGAAATGGTACGCTTCCCTTATTTATGCATGGTAGATTGTTAGTACAATTTATTCTTTCAGTTCTATATGCTTAATCAAGTAAAGAATATGATAGTCTTCACCTTCTAGTTGATGACTGAAATTTCCCCATAGCCTTAACTTGATGTTGATTGATTTCCCATGACCTTCGATCCCTGCATGTCTTAATCATCCTGAGTTTTATTGATTGCGATGATTACAATTTATTTTTTCCTTCATCGCTAGCTCATCAGTCCATGCCTAAGCAGTCACCTAGGATCTTGATCGACAGTCATCGATTTGGCGTTAATATAACTATGGATCTCAATGCCCTGCTTTTTTGTGCGTGGATGATGAGTGAAGGATGCTCTTTTCAGTCGTTTACCTCTGTTATTTGTCCTTAGCTGATTGTTGGTCTTGTGCCTTGATGCGTTTATAACCTTGCAAAACTTTGATTGATGGCAAAGTTTTCTTTTAACTCGACGTTTTTATACATCATTTGTTATCTCGTTTTATACCTTGTTTTTATATCTTGCTGGACATTTCCTGTGTTTTTATATTTCGTTTTGTTTCTTAGCGATTACTACTTCTTCAGTTGCACTTTGTTGACTTGGGGGCGAAATTTACCCAGCAAACCCTTTTATTTCTGGTGAGTTCTTTGTATTTCTAGGTGCTTGACAAAGCTACATGCTTTTCATTCTAGACAACCAGTGTATATTGATTAAAAGAATTTTACTTTTGGGTATTTTATTTGAACGGTTAATCTCAGCGCATAAAATTATTTGAATGTTTAACCTCAGTGAAATTTTGATTGTTTAAACTCAGTGACATGTTGTGACACCATTTGCGAATTGAACCCACGATTTTGCTGTAATCCTTACCAGCTGTGATTGTAACTGTGTAATCACTATGACACCATTTTCTTTGCATTTACATATGTTCTTTTACTGCATTTTTTATATTGACGGCAATTGGTATCCACTCCCTCCTAGTTCCTTTTTTTTAATTATTAAACCCCTTCTAGTCAGCGATTCATCACACAATGAACTCATATTTTTCTCAGACAATTCATCTTGTGCTTTCATTTTACAACGAACGTTTTAAGACAATTTTTCTTAAAGAAAGTGAAACCTCTACATTGCGTTGCTAGTAGTTCAACTGAAACTTGATATTTAGAGACATCAACTCTCCAGATAGCATGCACATGCTATAAAATTCATTCTTGAATAACCACTATTGCGATATGACAGCCATAGATGGCCCTTGACTATGGTGTAACTTGTTCCCCTCCTTTACTGCAAGCGACTGAGATTTTGAGCCATGATTCCAGTTGTATCCTTTGATTGCATGTTTGATTAGTTGACTTTGTATTACTCGACTACAGTCCTATGACCCCTACATTTTTATAGTAGTTGTGCAACTCTCATAACTTTGTTTTGGCATTGTTAGTCCTCATTACTCTTATCTCCTTACCTCTGCATTTGAGAATGAGTAGGGCTGTAACTACGGATAGCTTTGGATAGTGTTGGGTTAGGTAGCATTGTATGTGGGTAGAGAATGGTGGCGTAGGAAGTATCTCCCGGTTAAACTCTGACTATCGCTTTCTTTTGGCAACCATAACTTACTCCGAAAACAATATGGAACACCTTTCAATTATTGTATTTTTTCAAGAGTTAATTTAGTTAGATGTTTAATTGAAACATAACTTGAATAATATAAACTTTTAACTTGTAAAATGTAAATACTTATCAAATATTTATGAATAGGACTTGCTGAGAGGTATTCTAATAGTGACAGATGTAATGAAAAATGAAAAAGAATGGAGGATAAAATCTAAATAATTGAACGAATCTCATTGTAAGTTGTAAACAACTGGTTATGAATCATTTGGTGGTTAAGAGATAATTGAAGGATTAATTTATATAATACCTAGATATGTGATTCCCTACAAAGAGTTTGAATGCCAATGGTTACAAGGCATTAGAAGATCAATGGATTTAGTGACTTTCAATATCTAAAACAATAATGATAATGACAACTGAAGAAAAATTGATTTGAGTGATAAATCCTAGAATGTGTTGGAGAGATATATTAAATTGGATCAACTAAGTTACTGTATGCATTTTACTTTACCTAACAACGTTGTAATTGGCTTTGTTATTTATGGAAAACATTCCCCCTTTCCTTGATTAGCAATGATAATTAATGTGGTAGGATATAGTTAATGTGAACCACAAGTGCACATTGATTATCCTGGTATAAATTTTAGCATTAAAACAACATGATAGAATTAAAATTTTGAATTGACGATTATATTTTTACCACAAACCGCATGAAATTAGCTCGCTTAAATGTCATTGTCCCTTCTTACCAGATTATTTTTAAGGTTAATAGACAACGGTCATTTGGTATGGTTAGTGTAGATAGACTGCTTGTTGTAATGTGATGTGTTAATGAATATTTCATTATATCTTTCTGCATTGATATGGTTAAGGTTGTTTTATGATGCCAATTGCTAGTAAGATTGTAATTTGGGATTAATTTAGAATTGCCCAAATTAATTTGTAATTAATGATTAAATGAGATTGGTGATTCTTGACTAAAAGGTAAGTTAATCTTGCTAAATTAGGGTGCAATTAATGATAAATTAAATTTGTTATCATCCACATTAGACTAGATGAATGGGTTGGGCTGATTGCAAAGTCATGTAACATCTTGCATTTTCTCTTTGAGGTCATCCTGCATCTTGCCGACCCGTTGCTTGGGGTGTGGGTGTAGTCTCCTTGTGATCTTTTTCGTCCTAGCGCATCGAATATATCTAGAGTCCTTGGTCCAGATAAGATAGGTTGTGTGAAGGTTATGTACACTTCTATTACCTTGGGATAGCATGATTCCTGATGAGGGGATCATGGCGTGCACTATTCGATAGTGGAGAACGAGAATTTGGTCGGAGTTGGTGCGTTTGGTGAGAGTGTTGTCGAGCGTTGTAAGTTGCTTTTGGCACGTGGGTGGAACACCTTCATGAGTTGAGTACATGCACCTTGAGGTTCTAGTCTTTTTCATCAAGGTCATGGTGTAGGGAGGGAGATATTGTCTCTTAGCTCACAGGTGTGTCTTGTTTGCGTCAGGTGGGTAATCATTCATCCTTGTTGTTCTACGCATGTTTCGCCTAGTTTCCCTTGTGCCTGTGCGTGGTGTCATAGTTGCCTGTTGCCTGGACTGCATGCTTGCATTCGTCATCAATGGCGTGGTTAAATTGTTGTCATCATCACCTTCTTTCCTAAAAATGAAAAACACAAAAAAAAACCTTTTTCTTTTGCTTCGTTTGTAGTCGTAACGATGGGGATGTTACATATGGTATTAGAGCAGGTTAAACCCTACGACTGTGGTTTTCCATGATTTTCGATGTAGTAAACCCGTGAGTATTAACCGTTGGGTAAATTAAAAACCTTAATGTGTCCATGTGGTGATCGCATTTAGAGGATGCCTCAGAGGTTCACAACGTGGTTCCGTGGAAGGAGGTGTGATGCCTCTAGAAGTTTTCGTACCCTTGGAGTCGAACGCCCAAGGGTAAGAACAAGTCCTTGGGCCAGATTCACTTGCTGCAAGGGATGATGATGGTCTAACAAGGCCCTTCTAGGTAATTTCAAGGGCCTTGATTCACCATTGGTACTGATATAAGGCCAGGGCACCTGTACCCCTGAGGGTCCACAACGCGCCCTAACTAGTACCGTTAGCATCCACTGAGAACTCGAGAGAATTGAGTCTCAAGCCCATGAGTTTCATGGATGGATGTGCTATCGAGGCACAATTGTAGAGAAAGGAGTTTTGCTTCACGCTTTGAAATTATTACCTCCAACATGAAGGTCCATATGGTGGTCTTTCGACTGAAAGGGAGCGGTCTTCTATGGCGAAAGACGGTCCTGCCACTTTTGAACATGGCCATCAATGATGAATCATGGGAACTGTTCGAGGGATGATTCTAGGAGAGGTATATTTCTGAGGCATTCGTTGAGCATCATCTCAATGAGTTTGATGCCTTGAGACAAGGCAGTCGAATGGTGCCCGAGTGCAAGGCCTGTTTTAGAGATGTTTCGGTATGCTCCACATCCAATTTCCTAGAAACTTAAGTTCAAGGAGTTCAAGCTTGGCGTTATGGTTAGAATTCAACTTCTACTTCAGGTACTAGGATTACTGGTTCAAAAAAGGTGTGTTGGAATGTGAGGAGCAACATTACGAACATGACTTCCCAATGGAGAGGGTCAGAGATCTAGATAAGTCAGACCCAGTACTATGGGATCTTTTGAGAAAAGCCCATCAAATTCATGCAACGGTGAATAACCGTCAGGAAGAGAACTAGTTGACTATTCTTAATATGTTTGGTACCATCACTGACCGGATCCTTAGTATTTTGATAGATCTCAATGCTACCGAGAGTTTCATTTCTGGTGCAATGCTAAAAAGGATTAAGGTAAAGGCAATCGAACATGATGAGCTTAGCTTCGTAGATATGACTCTGGGAGCCAAATAGAAGGTTGGACGAAAGGTTACGGAATGTACCCTTAACCTAGGAGAGTTTTTCATTAGTGTCAACCTATACATCATGATCTTAGGATCTTATGACATCATGGTCGATACGAACTAGTTGGAAACACATGAGGCGATACTCAACTGTAAGAAAAAATGGTTGAGCTTGGTCGATGATGAGGGACAAAGATGTGTGATTGTAGGTTAGAATAACAGAGTTTCCCTAAGGTTCATCTCTTCCTTATAGCTACATAAGAGCATGTGCAAGGGCTGTAAGATTTATGCAATCCTTGCATTAAATGAGAGGGCACTAGTAGAATCTATAGAACACCTTCCAGTGGTGAGAGAGTTTGCAGATGTCTTTCTAAAGGAGTTACATGGGATGTTGTCGGAGAGGGAATTGGAGTTTACTATATACCTAAAACTGGGGACTGAATCGATAGAGAGAATGCCTTATCGGATGTCGACCCTGGAGTTACAGGAGTTGAGAATGTAGATGAAAGAATTGTTGGACCTGGGACTAATACGTCCAAGTGTGTCACCTTGGGGTGCACCTATTATTTTTCTACAAAATAAGGATGGGTCATGGAGGCTCTGCATTGACTACCATCAATTGAAAAAGGAAATGATCAAGAATCAATATCCATTGTCGAGGATAGATGATCTATTTGATCATATGAAGGGTGCGACGATGTTTCCAAGGATCGATTTACGATCAGGGTATCACTAGCTATGGATCAAAGAGGATGATTTCCCTAAGATTACCTTTAAGACGAGGTTTGGACATTACAAGTTTACTATTTTACCATTTGGACTGACAAATGCCCTAGGGGTATTTATGAGTTCGATGAACAGGGTGTTCCACGAGTAGTTGGACAAGTTCATCGAAGTATTCATTGACAATATTTTGATTTACTCTCAGACGACAGAGGATCATGACAAGAACTTGCACTTGGTACTACAGTCTCTGCGAGAGCACAAGTTGTATGGGAAATTGTCCAAATGCTCATTTTATCAATCAAAGATTCACTACATAGGGCATGTCATCTCCGACGTTGGTATCATCATGGATCTAGAAAAGGTGGAGGCTATTATGGAATGGCCTGCGTCGATGAATGTCCCAGAAGTGCGTAGCTTCATGGGTTTAGAAGGATACTATCGACGGTTCGTCGAGGGATTTTTGAAGATAGAAAATATGATCACAGAGTTACAGAAGAAGAACAAGAAGTTTGTTTGGACCAAGAAATGCACAGAATATTTTAGGAGGCTCAGGGAGTTGTTGATAAAGGAACCGATACTAAAGGTCCCTGAGATGGAAGCAGACTCCTTGGTATGCACTTACATATCCAAGGAAGGCTTAGGTAAAGTCTTGATGAAACATGGTCGAGTGATCGCTTACATATCGAGGAAACTGAGAAGGCATGAGGAAAACTACGCATTGCACGGTTTAGTGTTTCTAGCCATCAAATATGCCTTGAAGTTTTGGAGACACTACCTTGTTGGATGAAAAATTGAACTAAAGATGGACCAATGTGGACTACATCATGTCTTTACACCAAGCGACCTGAACGTGTGACAACAACGTTGGTCTGAGTTACTTAACGAGTACAACTTTGACATTAATTACATAAAAGGAACAATGAACCGAGTGGCAGATTCATTGAGTCAGAGACCATGCATCTTTTTGTTGTTGACTCTTCAGATGAATCTACGTGAAAAGATTCTAACTTTATAGTGTTATGATGACTGGTACAAGGGGGTCGAGGATTTTATCAGACAAAACACAATGATGGTACCAATATTTGAAGGATTTACATTTGACAATGATGGATTATTGAGGTTTAAAAATCAGATTTGCATACCACCGAATGACTAGTTGAGGAGCTTGATCCTAAGAGAGGGTCATAGAGCAGTATACATGGCTCACCCAGGAGTCACAACGATGAGGGAAAACCTCAAACCGTTATTCTTATGGAAGCGAATGAAGGCAGACATAGTCAACTATGTGGTGATATGTCTAGAATGTCATCAGGTAAAGGTTGAACATAGACACCCAACAGGATTACTACAACCACACATTATTTCGAAATCGAAATGGGAGGTTATTTTAATGGATTTAATTGTTGGATTGCCACTGAAGGCTTGGATACACTACTCGATTTTTGTAGTAGTAGAGACTCCGATGAAGAGTGCTCACTTTATTCCTATGCATATGACGTATCAGGTGCCTCACATAGCTAGAGTTTTCATCAGTGATATTGTGAGGCTACATGGCATGCCTAAGAGGACTCTATCTGATCGAGGATCGATGTTTAATGGACAATTTTGGATGAGTTTCCAAGATGCCTTAGGAACCTAACTTAACTTCAATACTGTGTATCACCTGGAGACTAACGGGCAAACTGAATGAATGAACCACACCTTGAAGGACATGTTGCGCATGTACATGATGGACCAACAAAATCATTGGGAAGACTTCTTTCCACTGGTAGAATTCGCTTATAACAACAGTTACCAAAGAACCATTAGGATGGTGCCTTTCGAGTTTCTTTACAGGCGACTGTGTTGGATGCCTTGAGTTGGGATTGACTTGAGGATAGGGTCCTCATGGGACCCGAAGTGATCCAAGAAATGGAAGAGAAAAGGAAAACAATAAGACAAAGGATTAAAGAAGCGCATGATCAACATAAGAGTTATGTCAACGCTATTAATATTATGGTATCTTCGGGAGGTATGAACCTCTATTGTGACCTATGATGAGATTATAATATTCCAGAAAGAAGTAAATAGGTAAAGGAAACCCTAGACAAGATGTCGGATGCAGAAATATAATTAATATGAATTAATTACTACCCAGAAGGAGAAGTCTGCCCCAGTAAGTCTGCCAGAACCACTATAAATATGAGGTGTGTGTCTCTCATTTGACACATTCTCACAATTACAGAGAGCCAGTTGTGCACACTGCAGTTGGCAGTTTTGTGCGGAAGTTTTTGGGGAAGTTGTTGCGCTAGTTTTTGGGTGGAACTATCTGATCAACTTTGGTTTCTATTTTTTCTTAGTGCATTAGCTTGGCTTGGCTATTGATTTCTACCAGTATTCTTCTCTATTAAGGTCAAGGCCCTCGGAGGGTGGCTTCGGACTATGGTTGGGTGACAAGGGTATTGTCAATGGTAAAATGAGCACAATCCTTCATATTCTAACAGGTTATGGGCCCACACCTCCTTCATTCAGTCTAAATGCTAGAAGGAAGCATAACCGCTAGGATATTGATCTCGTTGAGGAACTACCACTAGGGTTACTAGCAGGAGGAGCTTCCAAAGACACTGCCACTAGGGTTACTAGTAGAAGTAGTTGTAGAAACCCTAATCTCAGATCCAACACCTTGTGATGGAACATCTCGCACAAAAATAAGATATTCAGATGTGCCCTAACTCAGTGCACCTTTTGGCTCTCTCAGAAGATAGAAATGACGAAGTTGAATTTTTTGATCAAGGCATGACCAGTTACCAGTCAACTGAAGAAATAAGTCAAACAATCAGTCTTTTACACTACTCATCACTTACTGGAATGATTGAATATGACATGTGGATAATCAATAGTGGAGCTTCTAGGCACATGACGGGAGATCAAGCCAGAATCTCATATCTAAATGAGAAGAAGACCTCGTACAAGGTAGATCTTGGAGACAAAACCACTTAACCCATGGAAGGATTTGGACAAGCCTCCATCAAAATGAAATAAGGTAACTATGTTCACTTAAGCAATGTTTTATATGCACCTAGTTTAGAAAAGAATCTTGTATCGATATCTTGCCTAGAAGACAAAGGAAACAGAATATCTTTCATGGATGGAAAAGTCTCATCATGGCATAAGGACTCCATCATAGAGAATGTTAGGGTTATTGGAAGTCATGAAGAAAATCTGTATAGACTACTAGAACAAAATGAAGAAGCTCTTGTACACNCCCCAATGAGCTTTGGCACAAAAGGTATGCTTACATTAACTATCAAGCATTACCCTTTCTCAAAAGGTTGGTTGAAGGAATACCAGAGTTGCAGTATACACATGAAGGAATCTACAAAGGATGTGCTCTTGGTAATAATATCAAGAAACCATTCCCAATTAGCAACAACATATCTAAGGAGATTCTAGATCTGATACACTCAGATGTTTGCGGTCCAATGCCTATAAAATCTCTAGGAGGATCTTCTTGGTTATATCTACTCAAGACAAAAGACAAAGTATTCAATAAGTTTCAAGAGTTCAAAGAAGAAATAGAAAATCTCACGAATAACAAGATCAAGATGCTAAGAACCGATAATGGTGGAGAATACACATCAAAGGAATTAGTTGCATTCTGCAAATCGATAGGGATTAGGAGGGAGCTGACTGTTCCTCATAATCCTCAACAAAATGGTGTAGCAGAAAGAAAGAACAGATCCATTGAAGAAATCGTAAAATCCTTGTGAAATGATCAAGGTCTATCCACGCTCTTATGGTGAGAAGCAACAATGACAACAATATATGTGTAGAACAGAAGTCCTCATCGTATATTGAAAGACATGATACCAAAATAAGATTTCTTAGGTAAGAAACCTAATGTGGAAAATCTAAGAATATTTGGATGTCCTGTTTACTCTCACATTCCCAAGGACAAGAGGAATAAACTAGAAACTTCAAGAAAGAAAGGGATATTCATGGGATATAATGATTCATCCAAAGCTTATAGAATATATATTATAGAACAACACAAGATCAAAGTCAGCAGAGACATAACATTCCATGAGAATATGGCCTTCAAGAAATCCATAGAAGAAAATATAGAAGAAGAAGAGATTGATGAACTTAATGAAGAAAGCACAAAAAACATAAAAGATGAAAAGGAACTACCTGATCATCCTATGGAGCCATGTGAAAACATTGATTCAGATATCATACCTAAGACCAAGAAAAGACCATATTGTCTTGAAGCTACCTTACAATATGCAGAAAGACTCAAGGTTCCAGAAGGAACATTTAGAAAGAGTAAAATACCTAAAAGATTCTCAAGTTATGCAGCATACATGATGAAGCTTCTAGATGAATAACCTAGCACATTTGAAGAAACAGTTCAAAAGGGACAATGGAAAGAAACTATGATGGAAGAGAATCAATCCATTATGAAAAATGAGGTATGGGAAATCATACCAAGTTCTAAAGAAAAATCGGTGGTAACTTCAAAATGGGTGTACAATATCAAACATGCAACAAATGGAAGCATGGATAAATACAAGGCAAGATTCGTAGCTAGAGGGTTCTCCCAGAAGGAGGGAGAAGATTATGACAAAACATTTTCTCCGGTGGCTAGATATACTTC
>SNQJ01S0073555.1:61770-76036 GCA_010110895.2 Picea sitchensis
TATTGGACAAAGGTTTGGTCAAGGAAAGCTTGAGTCCGTGTGTTGTTCCAACAGTACTTAGTCCGAAGAAAGATGGAGGCTGGAGGATGTGTACTGAATTGAGGGAAATTAACAAGATAACCATCAGGTATAGATTTCCATTGCCGAGGATGGATGATCTAATGGATTTCTTGAGTGGAGCAAAGTATTTTTCAAAGATTGATTTGAAAAGTGGATATCACTAGATTCGCATAAGAGAAGGTGATGAATGGAAGACAACATTCAAAACAAACAAAGGGTTGTATGAATGGCTTGTTATGCCATTTGGCTTAACGAATGCACCAAGTACATTCATGAGGTTGATGAGAGAAGTCCTGAGAGAGTTCATCAGGAAATTTTTCATTGTGTATTTGGATGACATATTGATCTACAGTAAGACAGTGGCAGAACATCTGAAGCATTTGGCTACAGTAGTGCAGAGATTGCAGCAGGAGAAACTGTTGATCAATATGAAGAAGTCCTCATTCATGAAGACAAAGCTCATTTACTTGGGGTTTTCTATTTCTACAAATGAGTTGAGGATGGATCCAGATAAGGTGGAGGTGATAAAAAATTGGCCATCACCGAAGAATATCTTTGAGGTGAGAATTTTTCATGGATTTTCTAGTTTCTACCGAAAGTTCATTAAGAATTTCAGTGGAATTAGTGCAGCGATGATGGATACAGTGAATAAGCGGCATAAGTCTTTTCACTGGACAGAAGAGGCTGAGAAGAGCTTCAATCTATTGAAGAGGAAAATCATGGAACAACCAGTTCTGGTGTTGCCGGATTTCCTGAAGACATTTCAGGTGAAATGCAATGCAAGTGGATTGGCAATCGGGGCAGTCTTAAGTCAAGAAGATAGGCCGATAGCATACTTCAATGAGAAGCTGAATGAAGTAAAATTGAAATACTCCACACATGATAAGGAGTTCTATGCTATCATACAGGCATTGCAGAAATGGAGACATTACTTGATCTCGAAAGAGTTTGTATTGTACAATGACAATCATGCACTGCAGTTTGTGACTCAACAAGAGAAGTTGAATCAGAAACATGTTAAATGGGTTGAGTATATGCAGAATTTCACATTTGTGATTAATCATATTTCTGGTACTGCTAACAAGGTTGTTGATGCTTTGAGCAGGAAGTGTTTGCTGTTACAAGAGTTCCAAGTCAAAACATTGGGTTTTGATGATCTCAGGGACATGTAGACAGATGATTAGGATTTTGGAGAGGCGTATGAAGCAGCTGAGAATCCAGTTCTCAGAGACAGAAGCCAATGGGCCAAATACATGATCCAGGAAGGATTGTTGTTTAGACGCAATCAACTATGTATTCTGAAATGCTCCATGAGGGAGAACTTGTTAAAGAAGAAACATAGTGGAGGATTGGTAGGACATTTCGGTCATGAAAAAACATTCGTGAAGCTGAATGAGTCGTATTTTTGGCCAGGAATGCGAGCAGATGTCAAGAGATTTATGGACAGATGTAGAATTTTCCAGCATTCGAACGAAAGGAAGAAGAATGCAGGATTCTATCAATCGTTGCCCATACCAGAGAGGCCGTGGGATGTGATAAGCATGGATTTTGTATTAGGGTTGCCAAGGACACAAAGAGGTTGTGATTCAATCTTTGTGGTAGTGGATAGATTTTCCAAAATGGCACACTTCATTCCATGTCAGAAGACTAGTGACGCGACTCACATCGCGAACCTATTTTTCAAAGAGGTCATTCGACTTCATGGGTTGCCGAGGAGTATAGTTTCGGATCGAGACACCAGATTCATAGGGAATTTTTGGAGGACCTTATGGAAGAAGCTGGGAACTAACTTGTTGTTTAGTTCAACGTATCATCCTCAGATGGATGGACAAACAGAAGTGGTAAAAAAAAGTTTGCGAGACTTGCTGAGAAGCTTGGTGACAGAGCACCATAGCCAGTGGGACACTATATTCCCACAGGCAGAGTTTGCGTATAACAACTCAGTGAATAGGAGCACAGGCTAGAGTCCAATTTAGTCTGTATATGGCATGCAACCAAGAGGAATTTATGAACTAAGAGATTCAGAACATACTGCTACTAGCAACGCTAGTGCAGAGGAATTCACAGAAGCGATGAAAGAACTTCACAGCCAGGTGAAGGAGCGACTGCTGAAATCAAATCAGGAGTATAAACGTAGAGCAGATCAACATAGAAGACAACTTCAGTTTGAGGTTGGTGATCTGGTTCTGGCACATTTGAGAAAGGAAATGTTCCCAAGAGGAACATACAATAAGCTAAAGATGAAGAAAATCAGGCCATGAAGGTCTTGAGGAAATTTGGGGACAATGCTTATGAGATTGAATTACCCGATGGGATCGGAATATCTCCAATATTCAATATCTCAGATTTGTACCCATATAGAGATGAAGAAATAGGGACTGGAGGTGAGCAACCAGTAATCCAGTGGACGAAGAAGATGTCAGTTGTAGAGGAGCCACAGATGGAGTGCATACTGGACAAGAGAGTGAGAAAGAGGACTAGGCAAAAGCAATACTTCAAGTATCTGGTCAAATGGAAGAACCATCCAGTTGAAGATGCCAGTTGGGAGACTGAAGCAGAGATACAGAAGCATGGATAGACCGTGCAGGATTTCATGGACAGGAGCCCATGAAAATTTTCAAGCAAGGGAGTATGACCAGGAGTATCGCCAACACATCAAGCGAGCCAGCGCAGAAGCGAAGGACAGCTGGACAAGCCAACATGAATTTTGAAAGTCACCTTAAAGTTGTTGCATGAACATTAATGTGAAAATTTAATGAAGAACACTTGTCTATTGTAAATGGAACTTGAGAGGATTGCTCTTGTCCTTAGTAGGTAGACGACATTTAAGATAGTTAATGTAAAGTAGATAGAATATAATTCCATACTAGACTGTTAGAGAGCACAAGAGGGAAATGGGATATAGACACCCTCATTTTTCATTTGTAATATTATTATGAAGTAGATGAGCAGAGAAGAAGCAGAGAGTTGTGTAAGAACACCCATGTACAGACATTGAATTAATAGAAGAGTTTGATTCAAATTCATGGTTTTGTGTTGTTCTCTGTGTATTGAGGTTGATTTGCTCATGTATGTTTGCTTCCAGTTATACATTTTCTTTTATATGCTGTGTATATGATTTCATGTTTGAGTTTGATGTCTGAAAGGGTGATGGAATGAGTTTCTATTGTTTCTCTATTTGAGCCAGAAGATTCCTACAAGGAGTGCAGTTGAATTGTCTGCAAGGAGTGCGTTGATAGAGGGTTCAGATAGAGATAGTTTTTGTTCTCATTCATCTAGAAGTGCAGTTGAGAACAGGATCCGTGCAAGGAGTGCACAGGCCAAGAAAAGTCTTAGAGTTGCGAATCTGAGAAAAGTGTTGGAAGACTGCTACTGCAGGTGTGTGTAGAGTCAAGGAACTTCAACACTTAGACTTGGCTTAAGGTCTGCTGCAAGGAGTGCGTGCAAGAGTTTTCTGAAGGAATTGAGGTCATGGAAAAGCTTAGGAGGGATAAGGCCTTTGAATTTGTTGAAGGACAGTGTGAAGGAGTTGTGCCTGGGAGATTTCAAGAGGTGTCATAAGGTTGCGAGTTGGTGGAAGAGTTCCGTGGAGCAACACTTAGTCATTTTGTAGATTCCTTCGGAAGAATGGATGGACAGAATTCTCCGAGGGGAATTCGCGATACTCTGTGAGCCATTATATCTTGCATAGGTGCAGGGGAGATACGACAGAGTATTCTCTAAAGGATAAAATCTCAGGAGGGGCAGAGTCGTTGATCAGGACCACGAGGATCGTTGGATCTACATGTATATCGTGGATCGGGGTTTCGTGGATTGAAAATACAAATTCTTGCAACGGGAATCGCGATATTGTGATACACGATACCCCAATGGGTACTATCACAGTGTGGGGCCACAGGAGTTGGTGGAGGACACGTGCACGAGTCATCGGAGTTTCGTGGCGAGAAGTCTCGAACTCACTGCATTAGGATTCACGATACCGCGAACTCCAAAATGCCGATGGATTGAAGCGGAAATTGAATAGTCAACTCACATGTGTGTTGGAGTCTCGACACATCAGGCATCGGGAGTCGAGGATACAAGCCATTTGACATCGCAAGTAGTGAAATCGCGATAGAAGAAGTCCCGACAGGGTAAAGATAAGGGTCAACGTTGACTGGTCATTGGGTTTTGGAATCCGAGAGTGCAATGATCGACCACTGACCTCGCGAAGTAGTGAAGTCTGATTCCCTGATAAATAAAGAGATGGGGTCACGTGAAGAGTTCTGTGGGTGCAGATTTCCTGATAGGGAAATAGAAGAGCCTTGGAGTTCTTCGAGCCGTGGTAAAGAAGGAGATCCTGTGTGTGCGTGGACCTTTCGACCTGCGGGTGGTGAAGGGGTTGCGTTGTCGTCAGCTGACACCTGGGAAAAAACTAAAGGAGGTTATTTTATATGGGCATGTTATAAACAAAACATCCTTCCATTTCTCCAAATTTGCCTCCATATCGTTGTAACATCTCTCGTAAAATCATTACTGTAATGGAAAAATGAAAAACTGGAAAAAAGGGCCTCGAAGATGGCGTCAATTCTGCCTAATCATGGCACCTGTGAAAAACTGAGAGAGTTTTTTTTTATTCATCCCGTTACAGAAAAAAAAAATCGCTTGGTTTCTTAAAATTCATTTTCATTCGCCCGAAATCGGTTTCAAAAGAAGACATACTAAACACGCAAAAATGGGCGATTTTTCAAAAAAATTGGGGAAAGTGGTTTTTTTGGGGGAAGGCGGTATTCTGGACCCCAAGGTGGTAAGCAGTTTTAGGGGGCGGGGGCTCCGCTGGCATGTATATCCGACAAGTGTTCATGCGATGGTTTTATAATACAACCATTCCAACCCCCCCCCCTCTTGTTAAACTTCGGATAACGAGGGGGGGTCCGGAAAATTTCATATTCGTTGATTTTCTTTTTATTTGGGGTTTGGTTGTATTAATGTACGGGCGGTAGACTTAGGGTAGTGTATTATTTTTTTACTTTTTGTTTTTAATTATATATATTTTTTTTTATTTAGTTTTTGTTTTATTGTTTTATGTTTCTTTTTTCTTCTTTTTTTAATTGTTTTATGTTTATTATATGTTTTGTATTGTTTTTATTATTATGTGTGGTTTGTTTGTGTTTTTTTATATTGTTTATTAATTTGTTTTATTTAATATTTAAAAACTAACCTAGTTACTAAACTAACTTAATTATTAATTAATTAATTAATTAATAGTTAGTCTAACCATTATTTTATTTTAAATTATCCTATCAAAACAACTTTGTTAGGCTAACAAGTATTAGAGAACTTAACTAACCCTTTAAAATTATTCGTTCATTATCCTAAGTTCACTTATTCATGGATGGAAGGCGAGTGAGGCGTACTCAATGGGTCGAAAAGACAAGGGAGTGAGGGTGAATCGGAGGATGAAGGATGAAATAGGTTGATGGACAATCAAACAAAATGGATGGAGGAGAAAAAAGGGGGTCAACCGAGCCAGAAGTATTCATCACGGGGGAAATGCCAAATCCACAGTCGAAGAATCGAGTTGCCTATAATTATAGGACCCCAACAAGTTGCACCCTCCCTAAGAAAACTCCCCCAACTATGAAATATAATGATTCTAGATAATAGGAAACTCCCACAAGAGAATACAGAGTTTCCCTGATGATGGCCATGAATCTCCAATCAAGATCTGCCCCAAGCACAACCTCCTAAGACCAAATCAAACTTTATTGGCTAATTGGTGCACCCTCTCTGCAGTCAACCATCTATGTTGTTCCCTTTGCACTGACTGATGGATGGAGTGGAACTGAACTGAAATATAATGGTGAGAGAGGAATATTTCACATCATTTTCCAATATTGAGCCAAGAACAAAGGGATATTTCACCTCCTTGTTGATCTCTAGGGTTTATTCAGTCAAAACCCTCAATATCCCCAAGTACCATGGGATTTCTAGCCAAAAAGATAGACATCAAAATATCATTCAACATAATGAGAGAGTAGAAGCCCCTATATCTCTTTTATACCTCCTTTAACCTTCTTCCATTCAAGTGACGTTTTAATTCATCTTTTAATATTTCTTCATAAATCACTTTATTATTTTAATTAGCCTTTTTACTCCAAGAAGTGATTAATTCACCCTTATAACTTCTCCTTCCACTGAAAGTCACTTTTTATCATCTTATCTAGTATATACTTTCATCCCTATTCCAACGATCTATTACACTAAGGTGTTTCTCCAAGAAACGAACTCCAAATAACACCTTGAGTGTAATTAATTAAAATAGGCTCAATAATAACCCAAAATTATAGAAATCATCAAAATGCAATGAAACAAAGGAAAACATGTGTGGAATGGATCCTGATGATTAAATATGATGAATAATGTGAGTCGGGCCCCATACAAATCCTCCAAACTTCCTAAGCTCACTATCACTCTGTTGGCTTCCCAACTATCATATTATTTTTCATTGTCCCTAGGAATACAAAATCACTTCTTATACTCACTGCCTAGTATGTCTATATGCATTAGATTGATTGATTTTGTTTATTACAAAGGTGTGACTATTAATTCCAATCATTTTGTTTTGAATTCTTATCATTTTCTTATGAATATGTTTGGTCAATTTTTTATCTTTTTCCGTCTTCAATTTCATGAATGTGAAGCATGAAATTGAAGTTTTGTTTCATGCAAATCGTTGATCAAATTCTTGTGACTATATCCCTCTACATGAGTTAAATATTATTGTTTGTTTGATTTAACCAATCTAAGGTATAAATAAGAATATTCTTGAAATGCATTTAAATGGAAGATCTATGAATTATGTTAAAACAACCTAAGTAGACTCACTTCCTACAAAATAAAATCAATTCTAGAAAGTTTGGGTTTGATCTAAACAAACTTATGAAATTGGATGTTGGGCTTGAATTAAAACCCTGATTAAAACTATTGATTCATATGGATGATATGGGGTTTGATTTAAAACCTTACCTCTCTAAACGGTCTCGATATAACACTTTTCCATGTACCATTGTCATATTGTGACACAATGTTAGTAATGTTCACTTAACATGGACTAACCTTTTGACTGCCACATGAAATATTACCCTGCATGGTGCCAATGTCCTCAAAATCAGGTTAGTAGCTCATGGAAGGTAGCGAGGGTTTCATGGAGTTGCTAGCTTTTAACTTCTCTGTCTTGTGGTCTATTGGAGGTAATCAAAACTTGGAGTGGGAGGTAATGGTAGAGCATCTTCACATCCTCAAGTGTTTGTTTATCGTCAGGTATGTTCATTCAACCTCTTTCCTTTTTTATGGGTTTGGTTTGTTGCGGTTACAAAGTTCTCCCTTTGATGAAAACTATCTATGTGTCTTATGGTTTACCTCCTTCGATTTTATGGCTCTTGTAGTTAGGTTAGAACTGAATGGCCCACAAACCTTATTGTCCCATGACGATGTGATGGGTTAGCTTCCTTAAGTTAGTTGGTTGGATTTTATCCAGTCATTCAATGGTTTTAACTTAGAAGTTTGCAGGGTGTTTTCCAATACTTTTGATGGCACCGAAGGAAAAATTGGGGATGTCGAGTTACAAGTCACGAAGGAACTCATCGCTAAGGAAAAAGGTATATCTCAGAAAGGTGTTAGGTGGTTTAAAAACATGAGTGTAACCAACATTCCATGGCAATGTTTGTTGGTGTCCAGGAAGTCACAATACCACATAAAGGGTATGCCTTTAGAAGTTTTTAATACCAGTTGGCATAGTATTTTGTTGATAATTGATCAATTCATTACCTGTGAAGGTTGTTAGGGCATAATTTTCTATTTTCACATGTGGTTTCTTATGGTGTTTCAGGGGTTTAGTTTAAACTTACCATTCTAATTACTTAAAATCCTATAAAAAATGACGAAATTTTATCAACAACCAAGCCCTAATCCAGATACTATATTTTTTCAGCACGACCTAATTTGCATATTGGTCAAATTCCATTTGGTTAGAGTAGGGGACACCTAGCAAGGTGTTTTGGTAAGGAATGAATTCCTACCCCCGCAAATTGACCGCACCATTTACTTAACCCATGGTGTTGAAGAGCCTATCTCTCCCAAAGCTTCACCTAATTCGCCTCATGATTTTCTAATTGAGATTCATATCCAAAATGACTCTATCATTTCACCTGATGATTAAACAAAGTCTTTTCCTATGACTAGATTGGCACCCAAAAGACATGATTTTGTGTCGAAGAAACCTTTAGAAGATGTCCTTAGTCATTTAAGAAATGGGTCATTAAATGTTACTGATCAATCATAGTCTTCGATACCAACAGTCAATGAGAAATTTAAAACACAGGGTAAACAAAATAGGCATTTGCATGAGGTCTGTGAAGTTGATTTTAAAAAGAAAATAAATGGTTGAATCCTTTCTAGGATGATAAGGACCAAACATAAACATAGGAATGATCATATCCAAATGATTATAATAGAATATCTGAACTTTGTTGAAAGTACAATTCCAGACTCAGCAAAGGATAGTCATCCACAATATGACATTTTTTCTAATTTTCCCCTGTTCCTCCAAAACTGTGAGGGATTCCCAGGAATCTGGGCCTATTTAAAGGCTAAATTGGTACAAGAAAAGTCCCCAGACTTAGACCACCAGCAATTGCTTCTGAATTTGGAACTTGTTTGTTGTGACGAATGCTTAGCGTGGATCTATACCCATTACATAGACGTCCCATGCCTGCGAATGAGCCTTCATTAGGTTATAAATAAGAAAAAGGATCTTGAAAGAGAAAATCGGGAATTGAGTTATGAAATGCAATAAAATGTTCCTCGGGAAAACAAGAAACCCAGGAAATCAGGATATACTATCATAAAGAATTCAACTAATATCAATGCTATTATGAAATCATAGATGCAGAAACTCTCTTTTTGTAATGTTTAATTTGGATAAATAAATCTATATTTTTATTTTTATTTAACTTCTTAGTTAAGCAATAGTTGTTACATTGTTTTTAAACTAGCTACATAATCAAAGATTTTGTAGCTTGTCTTAAATTAGTTAATGACATATTTTTTAATTGGATTTAATTTAACTTTCATGTCTCAAACAAGAACGAGATGATGTCGTATGTGTTGATTTATTATTAAATAATCATGAAGTATTTCTATTTTAAAAATAGTTTCTATTTCAGACAATGCAGAATGTAATTTTGAAAAATTGTTATAACAAACTTTTATAAGTGGTTGTAAACATTATTGTGATAAACTTAAGTTAGGATTTGTTTTTAAAAATACTCTATTTTTGAATATTTACCTCTAACCCATGGAGATGAGAGGTATATCATTGTGGTGTTTAAATATTCGAATAGCTTGGATGTAATGTACCCCATATTTACCAAATAAAAAAACTAAAATTATTAAGGACATTAAGTCTCTTTTCCTCTTCAATATTTGTTTTCAAAACATCGTTTAAAAATATGAAGATTAGTTCTGCCATTTCTATTCTCTTTCGAAAAAACTTACACTTATGTTTTCTTGATACAAAATAAAAGTCATGTAGAATGAATTTATCTATAGGAGTACATCATGTGATACAACAATTCATATCGCGTAATCATTATGGAACTATTGACTATCCCATAGACTACTTATGCATCTTAATGTTTAACCATTAAGATATAAATGCACCTATTTACTTTGCATCATCATGTAAGTCTCATAGATGACAACACTCTTGTTCACAGATGTATGTATGAATATTTTTAGTACCTAAACTATTACAACCCCATTCTAATAATAACACCATATTTGTGCTAGTATACTATACTATTTACTGTAGGATTTCTATACATAAAATTCATGTTAGTATACTATACTATATACTATAGGAATTCTATACATAAATTGAACCATATAATAAGTATTTTATTTAACATACAAGTCGCAGATCTTACTTATGGACTAACTGCACTATTACATAATAATGATAACATAATTCCTATAAGGTTCATGTCTTTAGAACTCAGACTGTTATTAAGACATGGTTAGCAATAGAGGTATCATTGTTGTTGTTAGAAGTCTCCCAACGATATCATTCATAATTCTAGACTTTTTTAGTGAGATGGAATTATGTGAGAAACACCCTTAACTAGAAGAGACAAGCATGACTAAAATGCATAGTCATATCCTTAAATGAATGGCATCACAACTCTGCAATAAATTTACATGAGGTATGATGAAGGGTATGACAATCGATATTTAAAACCCTACTTAAACCATTAATGGAGGTCTGTGAATGTACCTTCCTGAACAATCGTTTGAACACCATGCCCAACGTAACCCTGCCACCTCACTCTCTTCACATGGTAAGGTACCATTGTGTAAACGCCAACCTATTCTTCTAATGAGGCCTGAGGAAACTCATTGTAGCGATTTTCTCCAGGAACAGAGAGGGTTTTACTCTACACATTTTCCTTTCTTTGTTGTTTGGACGACTAGGAAGGTCAACCCAGTTCTGAAAATAAAATGAAGGAGAGGAATTGATATAGTCTTGGTTTCCTTACGGTGCATGAAAGGTAACCCTCTCATCTTAAACCTAGGTGTACACCAAGTTCGTCTCTATAATATTTTCTTTTGTTGTATTCTTGTGGTATTGTCATATGATTTCTCCTCCTTTCGTAAGCATTTTTTGTTTGTCCTTGTGGATTCATCCAAAATCTTCGACCTCACCCTGTGAGAGATACCCTACCTCTATATTCTATAAAACTGACCTAGGGTTGACTATTGGTACTCTTAATATGTCGAGGGTATCTGCGAGCATAAGCATAGGTTTAACCTATGTAGTTCTTTCTCTGCGTTGTGGTTTTCACCTTACCCACCAGTGGAACTTTCTCCTTCTTAGCGTGAACTCAAAGTAAAGGAATGTTATGAACCCTTTGAGGTACTCATGGATGTGAGCTATTATTTCTCACAATAACTTGATTGAAACGGTAGTCAAAATCCCATGCACTTTAAAAAATTCAGTTATATATTCAAGTTGTTCTTCCTATTTCCTATCCTGCGCACAAATTAAAAATAGAGCCCCATGTTACCTCCTCGTTTTCTCCAAAATATTCCTTGGGTAAGCTTCAACCTTCTGTATGTAAAAATATACCCTTGATGGAATGTCATAAAGGTAAAAATTCCTTGTTTAAATGTTGCGTAAAATTGATCTCTGTGTTCTGTGCAGTCTCAGCATATGTATCCCCTACACTGGCGAACCTTTATCTGAGAAGTCTGTGTTTAATCCTAACTTAAATTAGATTTTAATGGGTTTGAAAAAATTCATTGGTAACATAGTTTCCATAGTTGATAGGGTAAAAGATAATTCACCAAATTAAATCTTGTATACATCTTTACCTCTCCAAGGGTTATTACAGTGGATGAAATCATATTATGAAGGGTAAATAAATTGTAATTGTCTGTTCTCTGTGCATGTAAAAAGATGTATACATTCATAGAGTTTTTACTCGGTGGCTGGATCATCATGGCCTAGGCTCTGTGTATATGTGAAAACATTGTGTGCCCTTTATAGGTATTTGCATTTTTTGTGAAAATTCTTGGTCACTAGTGAAATTGGTAACTTATTCAACATTTATCCACTATAGGATTTCTAAATCATAATATATTCTGGTTTGCAAATTTATACATGTTATTTACTTGCCGATATAAATTTTCAATCTCAAACACTCTGTAAAAACATGAGAACATGATTCACCTTTGGTAAAATGCACATCTATGCATCTATGTGAGTTAACCTGACTCCACATGACTTTATACTTAAGCTTTGGATTATTCCAGGTTATTAATTTACCCTATGCAGGATTTTTGACTATATTCTGGTTAATTACTTCGTATTATTTCTCTTACTTCACTGTTGAATTAAATTCATGTATATAATAGAATTATTACAGTTACAATCACTAATGATGGGGCCCTGTATTGTTTGTGAGGGTACCCATTAGCTGACCCAAGTTCCACTCTCCCTTTTTCATTATGTATCGATCAACTCTCAAATGTCGGTGGGGAAACTGCTTCTATGCCAACTTTAAGCTAAGTATTAATCCACTTTCTTAATATTTAATTTCATTTTATTTATTGACACGCTTTACTGAATCTATCGATTTTCCTATTGCAGGATTAACCAACTTGAAGGAAAAAGGATCAAGGGGATCACCTTGCTTGAAAAGGTATTCGAGTTCTGACTTGGCATTTAATTAAACTTCTCAAGTTCTATGTACTAGTGTTATGGGATCCTTACCCTAGGGTACTCCACTGTTATAACTTTTAAACAGGGTTTCCTGGCTGTACAGATCATTTATGATTTAATTCTTATTCAGTACACAGGTTTCTGAAACCATTTGAATATGTTGTTAAGTATTGTATAGCTTCTGTATCATGTATTGTATACCATTGAAATTATTGGATTATAGGTCTGGTGTAATGTAAAAAGTGAAGTAAATTTTATTCCTTTTGTATGATCTGATCAATGGTAAATACTTATATTCTCATGTAATTCAAGGATCAATAAAATATTTTTGTATATAATATATTATATGTTTGCACAACTCCATGTATCTATACATGAAACTATATCTATCTATCTATCTATCTATCTATCTATCTATCTATATATATATATTCATCTCAAGATCTCGATTGGCATCGCACCAGTCCAATTTTCTTTACGCTTGAATACATATATGTATATATCTACATACATGTTAATGGTTATGATTAACACCACAATACTTCTATTTTGTTTAATCTTGAATACATACATATATATATTTATTCATATACATGTAAAATATACACATACATCTTTTGTTGAAGTATGTCTTCATTTAAAGTTTACCCGAAAAGCTACAATAGATTTTAATATTCTTTATTCCTGATTATACATATACCCACATTCCTATATATACACATATAGTCCTAATTTCAATTAGCAGATAGAACATACATTACATTTACTAGTTATGTTCAGTGAGCATATTCACATGAGTAAATAATTATCATAGATCCATCTCATTCCTGTTAGCTAATACTCAACAAAATATCTAGCAAGAGAACATGTAGAGGTACATATCTGAAATCGATGTTGGAACACAAATGGAGCAACCAAGTTACACCCAACCATAGAATAGAAAAACCAAATTACTTTCTTCGTTCAGCCCCTAGCCTGACCATGAGTCCACAAGGGCGAATTGAAATGATCCTCTTTTGTTACTGTCCTCCTTTCAGATCAGAAATTTCCTTGCCTCACACCCAACAAGTGTTCATAATAGCAAGTAATATCCTTTCTCCAACATAGTAAGCAATGTCCTTCCTCCTCCGTATGTTGTATATCGTGAGAATCTCGTGCCTAGGTCTTTTTCCCTCCTTAGGAATTTTCGCAGCTTTACAAATCCCTGATTTTTAGGGGCTACTAGTGGTAAAATTCCTCATTTTCCACTTGTAAAATTCATCTCTGAGGCAACTCAAGTCCCATCCCCACTCATGGAGTCATCGTCAATTGTTTTCAACCTGACTGTTCCATTTTTCCTCCAACAATTAATATATAAAAAGATTTTTCTTTTACATGTGTCACAGTCAAAGAGTTAGTTGGGAAAATTAAATCTTTCCCAATAGTCAAAATAATTAATTACACATAATCAAATTCCAAATTCAGATTTTTCATTAATGGCAAAAAATTTCCAAATACGAATTTTCCAAAAACATATATTTATTCCTAAGTGCACACAGACTTTAATAATTAATTATTTTCTAGAGTATTATATCTGCTCCCCCTTCAGTACAACACTGTCCTCAGTGTTAATTCCTCTCTCGGAATAGTGTTCGATAATATTTTTGAAAATATTCCTCCAATTCCCAAGTTGCCTCCTTAGGACTAAAGTTCTTCCATTTCACTTTTACCTAGGTGATGGCTCTTTTCTGTAGTATTGTTTCTTTCCTGTCTAGAATGCACAGAGGTTCCGCTTGGAAGTTTCCTTCTGGTTCCACCTGCACCATGTTCCAATCGATGATGTGAGTAGGATCATGAATATAATTCTTCAACAAAGAAACATGAAATACATTATGAACTTTTAAATTTGCAGGGAGTGCAAGTTGATATGCCACGGGTCCAATTCGAGCTAATATCTCGAAGGGG
>SNQJ01S0073555.1:93685-108595 GCA_010110895.2 Picea sitchensis
ACTTAAATGTTCAAGTACAAGATGATTCAAAATGAAAATGTCTCCTTGGTATATATAGGAGACTAGGAGGTATAATTACAACTAATGGCCTAAAGCCAACATAAATAAAATAACATTACTAATATAATATGCCCCAATTAAGGGGTAATGAGCCAATATTAGGGCTTAACAATATATCACCTCTGTACGATATCATTCACCTTCAAGTGGAATATGGCCACCATGAACAAGTTATTTATGAACCAAGAATAGGTATTGATGTTTAACTAAGGTCAAGGGATGAAAACAAGAGCCTTGTGCCCTAAATGAAGATTCTTTGTCTCAAGTTTAGTGAAAAACGTATGCAACCCTTTAATTTTTAGGATATATAATGCCATGAACATAGCATCAAACCACCACATACAACCCTAATAGGATATATGTAGCCTACTAAAGGGACGTGGGTGCCATGATTACACCACAACACAGGCCCTAAATAGGAATGTGTCTTATGGTCGCAACAAGAGTGGTTCGTGAGCCCATAGTTGCGGTTCATTAACATATTAGTGGAATATGAGTGCTATGAGTAGGTTTTGTATAGTAAAAATTTGTCTTGAGAATTAAACATGGTTATGGGGGAAACAAGGTGCTTAAATAATAAATGGAATTTCATGAGATCAAGAACCGTGGTTAGGGGAGGAAAACATTTAGGCCTTATAATCTCATACTTGGGATCATTCTGCACAAAACCTATATCCATGATTTTTTAGATTTTCCTTCATTGGCTAGCAATTGATCTCATAAAATTGCCTCTCTATTCTAGCATGGGTTTGAAATTAAGAATTGAAACATTCATGGTTATATGAAATAAACTCTATCAACCCATCTATGGAGAAAATCATGACATGTGGCATGAATTTATCTCATTCAATATTGTTTCCACCTCATGTTGATTTGGCATGGATATAGCTTGTGATTTTTTCCACTTGTATATGCATTGACTACAACGTTGACTTGTCTCGTGCACTAACCTAGAGGAATCTTGGCCTAAGATGATAGGTCAATGAGCTTCAAGGGTCGATTTGGCATATTTTCCAAGTTTTGTTTCAATCCTAGAGTGTGCACAACCCTGTAATGTCCCCAAATTGGATAGATAGGAAAATTTGTTTGTTGTTCAAGGTATTGTTTCTATTTGTAGGATTTGTCATTATTTTAACTTAGTGACACCAAATAAACCTCCTTGACTCCCTTTTTCCTTTTTGACTATAGAGTACAAGAGTTGTATACGCTATTGAGTCATTGTTTGTGACAATCATTTGGAAAGGGACATTATAGTCCTCCCTTCCCAATATTTCTTATCCTCAAGCAACTACAGATCAAGGTGTTGTAGGATATGATCTCCTTCCTAGGTAGCATATTCTATGGGAAATCCTCTTCATATAACCAGGTACTCTTGAATAACCCTGCTCCTTAGCCTCCTTTCCCTCACATCAACGATCCTCTTGAGAGCTAGAACCAACTCCTTGCTCATCTAGTGGAGGAAGATTTTCTGAAGCAGTGATTCGTTGTCCCAATGCCTTCTTGAGGAATGATACATGAAATATGTTGTGGATCCTGCCACCCTCTGGCAGTTCCATCTCATATGCTACTTCCCCAAATCTCCTGATCACTCGGTAGGGTCCATAAAGTGAGGCTTCAACTTATATACACAACTCTTCTTCAATGACGAATGTTTGTAAGACTACAACCTGAGAAATACTATATCTACAACCTCAAATATATGTTCTACCATGTACCTATCAACATACATATTTTGATGATTGAGAGCAGTCTTCTTGAGGACTCTCAAGATGTCCTAACTTTCTTGCAACTAGACTTTGGACTTGGGAGCACCGCTCTCTCTAAACTCCAAATCCAAAAAAGATGGAGCATCATAGCCAATCAATTCCCTGAATAGGCTCATCCCGACGGACATGTGATGATGGGTGTTATAGAAATGCTTCATGAGATGAAACCACTTTATCCATGCCTATTGTTTCTTGGACACATATATCCCCAGGTACCCATTGATCCATTTGTCTACTATTTCAATATGCCTGTCTATCTAGGGGTGATAATTAGTATTAGGCATCAACTCTGTCCCAGATAACCTGAATAAATCCTGCCAAAATGCATTAAGAAACCTTCCATCCCTCTCACTGTCTATGTTCCTTGGAATATTGTGGAGTTTGAACACCTCCATGAAGAATAGATCTGCTACCTCATATGTGTTGTACTATGTAGGAATGAAAAATAAGCATGCATATTTAGTAATTATTTCCATTACCATGTAGATAGAATCCCTCCCCTACACCTTTGGCAATCCTGTGATGAATTCCATGGAAATGATATCCCACTTTTGCTCCAAAATCGACAATGGTTGAATGACTCCTATAGGATGTGTGAACTTTGACTTGTTCTGCTGGAAAGTCATGAACTCCCTCACATGATGAATTATATCCCCCTTGAGAACCTTCCATGAGAATCTTTGCCTCACTTTCCTATAGGTCTTTAGATACCCATGGTTCCCTACCAGTTGTGCGTCATGGACTTCCCTCAAAATATTGTCCTTGAGCATGGAATTAGGCACAAGATATATCATGTCTTTGTAGTAGATGATGTCATCCACTGCCCTGTATTTTTCATCCTAAATACTACCCTCCATCATCTCACAAGTGAAGGTATTCATGGAATATTCCACCAAGAGAATGGACTTCCAGTATGTTGATATCTTTGTCATGTAGAAGGCTACAAGTATCTTGGATAAGGAGTCAACAACTATATTCTTATTACCCTTTGCATACTCAATGTCAAAATCATATTCCTGCACCTTACTCACCCATTTCTAGTACCTTTCATTAAGGTCCCACTCCTCCAAGAAATATCCCAAGTTTTTGTGGTCAATCCTAACCACAAAACGTCCTCCTACTAGGTACTGTCTGAATTTGGATAATGCATGCATGATGGCCAACAATCCTTATAATAATTTGTATAGATCTTCTTAGACTCACTTAAATTTCTACACTCAAAATATATCAGGTGTCGGTTATGCATCGATACTTTTCCTATCCCTTCACTGGATGCATCAGACTCCAGGACAAAAGGCTGCGTGTAATATAGGAGTGATAATATTGGAAAAGTGATCATAACCCTCTTTATTTTGTCAAATGCTATATGTGTGTCCTCTAATCATGAGAACACCCCCTTCTTGTTGAGGTCTATCAGTGGCACAAACAATTGAAAAAATACTTTCACAAAATGTCTGTAATAGTTGCATATCTAAAAGAATACTTGCAGATCTGTGAGTGTCCTATGGGTGGGCCAGTCTAAGATCCTGATGCACCTTTACTCACTCAAAAACAATCACGTTCCCCATATAGAGGATCTATGTCAACCTGAAACTACACTTTTCCTCTTTGGAAAAAAATGACTGCTCCTCCATAATGGTGATAATCTCATCCACATGCTTCATATGTTCCCCCCACATCTTGTTGTAGATCAAAAGATCATCAAACACACCAGTAATAATTTCCTCAACTGCTTGTTGAAGATATGGTTCATGCATGACTGAAAGGTAGTCAGTGTGTTAGTCAAACTGAAGGGCATGACTAGAAAATCATAGTTCCCAGGTGACAACTTGTAATGTTCCCAAGTGGATTTTCTTGGAACACTGGAAGTTTGGATTTTCTAGTTATGGTATTTGTCAAACAGTTTGATGATTTATCTTCTTGTTGTGTGGTAAGGTTTTGTTGTTTAGTTTTTTGCAACAAATAGTTGTTCTCGTGAAAGAAATGAGAAGTAACAACAACATACAAGTAGGAGTAACACACGAAATGGCCACAAACTCGGATGTGAATTTATTTATTAAAGACAATTGATCTCCATACAATAGTAGAGAAGATCTAGAATACATATAGTAGAATAATAATGTGGTTGAAGCTTCCTCCAATAGAAAATAGAAATCATATATTCTTTCTCCCATTATCCTTTCTAGGATGTATGAAGAAGATCTCATAGATCAAGCTATTTCCCTTGTTGAATACCAAGTTTCCTCTGTTAAAGATGCGCCCTCACTGGTTTTATATTCCCAAAGAAATTTTCCATTTTTAGATTGGGCTCACAAACCTCAAAGAAATGTTTCCAGCTTATGATAGATGTGATGACTAAAACATATGAGAAGAATCATTTACTGTAGATGGGAAATGAAACCACAAAACACTAGATCTCTAACCTAAGTTGTGTTAGCACTCTGTAATTTGCCCAAGGCTGTGGAGGCAGTCACAAAGGCAACATCAAAACCACTTCAAGTCTTGGATCTAGCCCTCCAAGACTCAGAGAGGGATCTCTCTGTGTGATATAGATTTGTTTGAATAGATATTAGGCTAGCTAATAGGTTCAGAGTTTGTATTTTTTAAATGATTGGTTGGAGCAGGAGAAAAGGGCCATGGGAAATGGAGTCACAATTTGAGATTTAATAAAAATAAAATCCTACAGACAGCTTTACAGGGTAAGGTAGGAAAATTACTAGATCTGGTAAAATTAAATGAAATGAAAGAGAAAGAAAAATAAATGGTCGATTTAGCAACAAAGCAATGAAGAATTATTCCACTGAATATCACAAGAAAACATTAATATTATCCACCGCCAGAAATAGAGTGTATCGTTCAAAAAATAATTCTCATAAACTTATGTCGTATAATAAGGAAAGAAAACATATGGAATTAGAGAAAACAACTTACTGGAAGAGCACTTCACCAATATACTTGACACAAGAATCATGTAACGTTGCGACTGTATTATTGAATTGATGAAAAATACTGGAGGCTCTGTGAGTTGTTTATAAAAACTAAATCATGGTATCTTCTCCCCTTCCTCACACATTTGATTCCATACAATATATAAACAAGACTCTCCTCAGGTTCCCAAGGTCGAATTCAACCACCTCGGCCAAAAATAGCAAGAAATCCCCAAAAATCTGGAACTGTCTTCCATGAAAGACAGGCCTAATTTCTGCAAAAAAGAGGTTCAAACATACATCTATTTCAGGCCAACAATAATTATCACCCAATAAAAATTAAATCACAAAGGCAATGAAACAAGATGGATCAACTTATCACCTATTTCGGGCTTCATGACTTCATCTGAGGTTTGACATTCAAAAAGGCTCAAGGGATGCACCTCTGGATCAACTTCTGTGTCACCCTTGTCCTCTTCAACAAATGCATTAGAACATTTCTCTTTCTTATTGTTTACAGTCTGTTGGCAATGTTTTCTCAGGAGTGAGGCAAAACATAGGGGTAGGTAGTTTGCACTTTCTTGAAATTTTTTTGCATCTTCCTCCTTGAAATCATATGTTGTTGATCGTTTTAAACAATCCACATCTATTTTAGCCTCATGATCATCATCATACTGATCACACTTGGGTATATTTTCCAAGTAAGGGATGTCATCAAACATACACATCATATTAGCTGGTTGTTCCTCTGCAAGTTGAGATGGAGCTTCATCTTTGACTACGTCATGAATTGAATACATGAAAGAATCATTATCCAAACCATGTTACCAAGGGTTAGCTGCAAAATGTTTGGGAACAATGACCATTTCTTTCTCTGAGATCAATGGAACATGATGTCTTTGAAGATCAAACTTTTCTCTTATGCTAATCTTCTACATCATCTCTTCCATGGTGTTGGCCAAAATGTCCAGTTTAGCTTCTAAATATTTTAGCTGCTCCTTTTCTTTGTTCTTTACCTTTGACCTTTTGATCAACAAGTTGGTCTCCACATCAACTGCAATGCTTTTCATTTATTAGAGAGTTGCAGTGTTCCTTTCTTTTAATTGGAATGCCATCTCGGGATCAAAGGCATCAGGGAAATGCAAGTGGGCTGATCATGGGGGTGGCCTTATATCAACAGGCATTGCATGATATACCTTATTGAACCTTGCTGAAAACTATTGTACTATTTCCCCTGGATGTCTTTTCAAATGGTCATACTCTTCTAGGATGATAAAGACATTTCTCATGATCACCGATCGATCTAGGAAAACTTGCACAAACTGATGGAAACTGCTAATGCTTGCATCTGGAAGATTCTTAAACCAATTTTTATATTTTCCTTGCAAATAAAAGGCAGACATCCTGATATAGACATCATCATCTTCAACCTCATAAAGGTTAAGGAAATCTTCAAGACTTTGGATATGCTTTTCAGCAGTGATATTCACATTTTCTCCATCAAATCTGGGCAAATTATTGATGTAATTGACGAGCAGGTCATGGAGAATAGGAGGAAAACCTAGAGGTTTGTATATGTCTGGTATTTTCTCAGGTATAGGAGGTAAAGAAAGGGGCTCATAACAGGCTAGAATTTTAACCTGTGAATCTGGACTTTTCACATATGTATCAAAGATTTTTACATCTGTAGGAAATAAAGCAGGAGGCTTATATCTATCAAGGCTTCCTATAGGTGTAGGAGTGGGTACCATAGCTATGGGAATGGACTCAATCCATTGAGGTTCATCAGGTTGAAAATGGTCATTATGAACTTCAACAATATATTCTGGACCAGGATCATGATAAGAGAGAAAGTAATTGCAAATGAAACCAATAATATCATGAATACAATTTGAGCTTGAGTACTTGGTATTTCTAGGCTACTTGGTCATGCTTCAAGTTCTTCCTTCAGTGGAGTCTTTGATTCGACACTGTTTGGAGCTGGTTGGAGTCCCCAGGTGAATGATCTCAGCCTTCTGGTGTCTAGTCACTATCCACCATCAGTGATCAGATATGGAACTTGAAGTGTACTACTAGAGAAAGTCCCCAGTATGGTCGCCATTATGTTAGCACACTGTAATTTGCCCAAGGCTGTGGAGGCAGTCACAGAGGCAACATCAAAACCACTTCGAGTCTTGGATATAGCCCTCCAAGACTCAGAGAGGGATCTCTCTATGTGATATAGATTTGTTTGAATAGATATTAGGCTAGCTAATAGGTTCAGAGTTTGGATTTTTTAAATGATTAGTTGGAGCAGGAGAAAAGGGCTATGGGCAATGGAGTCACAATCTGAGATTTAATCAAAGAAAAATACTACAGACAGCTTTACAGGGCAAGGTAGACAAATTACTAGATCTGGTAAAATTAAATGAAATGAAAGAGAAAGAAAAATAAATGATCAATTTAGCAACAGAGCAATGAAGAATTCTTCCACTGAATATCAGAAGAAAACATTAATATTATCCACAGGCAAAAATAGAGTGTATCTTTCAACAAATGTTGCTCATAAACTTCTGTCATATAATAAGGAAAGAAAACATATGGAAACAAAGAAAACAATTTACCGGAGGAGCACTTCACCAATATACTTCACACAAGAATCATGTAACGTTGTGACTGTATTATTGAATTGATGAAAAATACCGGAGGCTCTGTGAGTTGTTTACAAAAGCTAAATCATGGTCTCTTATCACCTTCCTCGCACATTTGATTCCATACAATATATAAAAAATAATCTCCTCAAGTTCCTGAGGTCGAATTCAACCACCTCGGCCAAAAATAGCAAGAAATCCCCAAAAATGTGGAACTGTCCGCCATGAAAGACGGGCCTAATTTCTGCAAAAAAGGGGTCCTAACAGACATTTATTTCTATTCAATGCTGACACTTGGGAAAAAAAATGATTTTATTGTATATGGGCATGTTTTATACAAAAACCTCATTCATTTTCTTGAAATTCGCCTCCAGCTCACCGCAACAACTCTCGTAAAATTAGGACTGTAACACAAAAATGAAAAACTGGAAAAAGGGCCTCGAATATGGAATCAATTATCCCTTCTTGTGGAACCTATGAAAAAATTGAGAGAGGTTTGTTTTCTTCATCCCGTTATAGAGAAAAAACTCTCTCGGTTTCTTAAAATTCATTTTTGTTCGCCCGAAACCGGTTTCGGAAGAAGACATACTGAACAGGCAAAAATGGGCGATTTTTCAAAAAAAAATGGGGAAAGTGGTTTTTTTGGCAAGGCGGTATTTCGGACCCCCCCTGAGGTGGTAAGTGGTTTTAGGGGGGTGGGGGGGTCTGCTGGAATATGGAGCCGACAAGTGTACATGGGGTGGTTTTATAATACAACCGTTTCAGACCCCCCCTCTCGTTAAACTTCGGATGGCGAGGGGGGGTCCGGAAAATTTCATATCCGTTGATTTCTTTTTGATTTGGGGTGTGATGTGATGAATGTACAGGGGGTGGACTTAGGGTAGTGTATTATTTTTTTACTTTTTGTTTTTAATTATATGTTTTATTTTTTTTATTTACTTTTTGTTTTATTGTTTTATGTTTGTTTGTTTATTTATTTTTAATTGTTTTATGTTTATTATATGTTCTGTATTGTTTTTATTATTATGTGTGGATTTTTTGTGTTTTTTTATATTGTTTATTAATTTGTTTTATTTAATCTTAAAAAATTAACCTAGTTACTAAACTAACTTAATTATAAATTAATTAATTAATTAATTAATTAATAGTTAGTCTAACCATTATTTTATTTTGAATCATCCCATCAAAACAACTTTGTTAGGCTAACAAGTATTAGAGAATGTCACTAACCCTTTAACATTATCCGTTCATTATCCTAAGTTCATTTATTCATGCATGGAAGGCAGGTGAGGCGTACTCAATGGGTCGAAAAGACAAGGGAGTGAGGATGCATCGGAGGATGACGGATGCAACAGGATGATGGAGGATCGTGCGAAATGGATGGAGGGGAAAAAAGGGGGTCAACCGAGCCAAAAGTCTTCATCAAGGGGGAAATGCCAAATCTACAGTCGAAGAATCGAGTTTCCTATAATTATAGGACCCCAACAAGTTTCACCCTCCCTGAGAAAACTCCCCCAACTATGAAATATAATGATTCTAGATAATAGGAAACTCCCACAAGAGCATATAGAGTTTCCCTGATGATGGCCATGAATCTCCAATCAAGATCTGCCCCTAACACAACCTCCTAAGACCAAATCAAACTTTATTGGCTAATTGGTGCACCCTCTCTGCAGTAAACCATCTATGTTGTTCCCTTTGCACTAACTGATGGCTGAAGTGGAACTGAACTGAAATATAATTGTGAGGGAGGAATATTTCACATCATTTTCCAATATTGAACCAAGAACAAAGGGATATTTCACCTCCTTGTTGATCTCTAGGGTTTATTTAGTCAAAACCCTCAATATCCCCAAGTACCATGGGATTTCTAGCTAAAAAGATAGACATCAAAATATCAATCAACATAATGAGAGAGTAGAAGCCCCTATATCTCTTTTATACCTCCTTTAACATTTTTCCATTCAAGTGACGTTTTAATTGATCTTTTAATATTTCTTCATAAATCACTTTATTAATTTAATTAACCTTTTTACTCCAAGAAGTGATTAATTCACCCTTATAACTTCTCCTTTCGCTGAAAGTCACTTTTTATCATCTTATCTAGTATATACTTTCATCCCTATTCCAATGATCTATTACGCTAAGGTGTTTCTCCAAGAAACAAGCTCCAAATAACACCTTGAGTGTAATTAATTAAAATAGGCTCAATAATAACCCAAAATTATAGAAATCATCAGAATGCAATGAAACAAAGGAAAATATGTGTGGAATGGATCTTGATGATTAAATATGATGAATAATGTGAGTCCGGCCCCATACAACTCCTCCAAACTTCCTAAGCTCACTATCTCTCTGTTGGCTTCCCAACTATCATCTTATTTTTCATTGTCCCTAGGAATACAAAATCACTTTTTATACTCACTGCCTAGTATGTCTATATGAGTCATATTGATTGATTTTGTTTATTACAAAGGTGTGACTATTAATTCCAATCATTTTTTTTTTTGTTTCCAGTGCGTTTTCCAATACTTTTGATGGCACCAAAGGCAAAATTGGGAATGTCGAGTTACAGGTCATGAAGGAACTCATCGCTAAGGAAAAATGTATATATTAGAAAGGTGTTAGGTGGTTTAAAAACATGAGTGTAACCAACATTCCATGGCAGTGTCTGTTGGTGTCCAGGAAGTCACAATACCACATAAAGGGTATGCCTTTAGAACTCTTTAATACCAGTTGGCACAGTCTTTTGTTGATAATCAATCAATTCATTACTTGTGAAGGTCGTTAAGGCATAATTTTCTATTTTCACACACAATTTCTTATGGTGTTTCAGGGGTTTAGTTTAAACTTACCCTTCTACTTACATAAAAGCCTGCAAAAAATGTCGAAATTTTATCAACAACCAAGCTCTAATCCAGATACTATATTGTTTCATCACGACCTAATTCCATTTGGTTAGCACAGGGGACACTTGGCGAGGTGTTTTGGTAAGGAATGAATTTCTACCCCCGCAAATTGACCCCACCATTTACTTAACCCATGGTGTTGAAGATCCTGTCTCTCCCAAAGCTTCACCTAATTCGCCTCATGATTTTCTAATTGAGATTCATATCCAAAATGACTCTATCATTTCACCTGATGATCAAACAAAGTATTTTCCTATGACTAGATTGGCACCCAAAAGACGTGATTTTGTGCCAAAGAAACCTTTAGAAGATGTCCTTAGTCGTTTGAGAAATGGGTCGTTAAATGTTACTAATCAATCATAGTCTCCGATACCAATAGTCAATGAGAAATTTAAAACATAGGGTAAACAAAATAGGCATTTGGATGAGGTCTGTGAAGTTGATTTAAAAAAAAAAAGAAATGGTTGAATCCTTTCTAGGATGATAAGGACCAAACATAAACATAGGAATGATCATATGCAAATGATTATAATAGAATATCTAAACTTTGTTGAAAGTACAATTCCAGACTCAGCAGAGGATAGTCATCCACAATATGATTTTTTTTCTAATTTTCCCCTGTTCCTCCAAAACTGTGAGGGATTCCCAAGAATCCACGCCTATTTAAAGGCTAAATTGGTACAAGAAAATTCCCCAGAAATAGACCACCAACAATTGCTTGTGAATTTGGAACCTGTCTATTATGATGAATGTTTAGCGTGGATCCATACCCATTATATAGACGTCCCATACCTGTGAATGAGCCTTCATTAGGTTATAAATAAGAACAAGGTTCTTGAAAGAGAATATCAAGAATTGAGTTGTGAAATGCAATGAAATGTTCCTCGGGAAAACAAGAAACCCAGGAAATCGGGATATACTATCATTAAGAATTCAACTAATATCAATGCTATTATGAAATCATAGATGCACAAAATCTCTTTTTCTAATGTTTAATTTGGATAAATAAATCTATGTTTTTATTTTTATTTAACTTCTTAGTTAAGCAATAGTTGTTACATTGTTTTTAGACTAGCTACATAATCAAAGATTTTGTAGCTTGTCTTAAATTAGTTAATGACATAATTGGATTTAATTTAACTTTCATGTCTCAAACAAGAACGGGACGATGTCATATGTGTTGATTGCTTATTGAAGAATCATGAAGTATTTCTATTTTAAAAGTAGTTTCTATTTCAAACAATGTAGAATGTGATTTTGAAAAATTGTTATAACAAACTTTTATAAGTTATTGTAAACATTATTGTTATAAACTCAAGTTAGGATTTGTTTTTAAAAATACTCTATTTTTGAATATTTACCTCTAACCCATGGATATGAGAGGTATATCATTGTGCTGTTTAAATATTCGAATAGCTTGGATGTAATGTACCCCATCTTTACCAAATAAAAAAAATAAAATTATTAGGGACATTAAGTCTCTTTTCCTCTTCAATATTCGTTTTCAAAACATCGTTTAAAAATATGCAGAGTAGTTCTTCCATTTCTATTCTCTTTCGAAAAAACTTATGATTATGTTTTCTTGATAAAAAATAAATGTCATGTAGAATGAATTTATCTATAGGACTACATCATGTGAAACAACAATTCATATTGCGTAATCATTATGGAACTATTGACTATCCCATAGACTACTTATGAATCTTAACGTTTAACCATTAAGATATAAATGCACCTATTTACTTTGTGTCATCATGTAAGTCTCATAGATGACAACACTCTTGTTCACAGATGAATGTATGAATATTTTTAGTACCTAAACTATTACAACCCGATTCTAATAATAACACCATATTTGTGCTAGTATACTATACTATATACTGTAGGAATTCTATACATAAAATTCATGTTAGTATACTATAATATACTATAGGAATTCTATACATAAATCAAACCATATAATAAGTATTTTATTTAACATACAAGTCATAGATCTTACTTATGGACTAATTGCACTATTACATAATAATGAAAACATAATTCCTGTAAGGTTCATGTCTTTAGGACTCAGACTGTTATTAAGACATGGTTAGAAATAGAGGTATCATTGTTGTCGTTAGAAGTCTCCCAATGATATCAGTCATAATTCTAGAGTTGTTTAGAGAGATGGAATTATGTGTGAAACACCCTTAACTAGAAGAGACGAACGTGACTGAAATGCACAATCGTATCCTTAACTAAATGGCATCACAACTTCGCAATAAATTTACATGAGGTATGATGAAGGGTATGACAGTTGATATTTAAAACCCTACTTAAAACATTAACGGAGGTCTGTGAATGTACCTTCCTGAACAATCATTTGACCACCATGTCCAACTTAACCCTATCACCTCACTCTCTTCACATGGTAAGGTACCATTGCGTAGACACCACCCTATTCTTCTAATAAGGCCTGAGGCAACTCATTGTAGCGATTTTCTTCAGGCGCAGAGAGGTTTTTACTCTGCATGTTTTCCTTTCTTTGTCGTTTGGACGACTAGGAAGGTCAACCCGGTTCTGAAAATAAAATGAAGGAGAGGGATTGAGATAGTCCTGGTTTCCTTACAGTGCATGAAAGGTAACCCTCTCATCTTGAGCCTAGGTGTATGCCAAGTTTGTCTCTGCAATATATTTTTTTGTTGTATTCTTGTGGTATTGCCATATGATTTCTCCTCCTTCCATAAGCATTTTTTGTTTGTCCTTGTGGAGTCATCCAAAATCTTTGACCTCACCCTGTGATAGATACCCTACCTCTATATTCTGTAAAACTGAACTAGGGTTGACTGTTGGTACTCTTAATATGTTGAGGGTATTTGTGAGCATAAGCATAGGTTTAACCTGTGTATTTCTTTCCATGTGTTGTGGTTTTCACCTTACCCACCAGTGGAACTTTCTCCTTCTCGGCGTGAACTCGAAGTAAAGGCATGTTATGAACCCTATGAGGGCCTCGTGGATGCAAGCTATTATTTCTCACAATATCTTGATTGAAACAGTAGTCAAAATCCCATGCACTTTAAAAAATTCAGTTAGCTATTCAGGTTGTTCTTCCTATTTCCTGTCCTGCACACAAATTAAAAATAGAGCCCTACGCATCGCGTGTTACCTCCTCATTTTCTCCAAACTATTCCTTGGGTAAGCTTCAACCTTCTGTATGTAAAAAATAACCCTTGATGGAATGTCGTAAAGGTAAAAATTCCTTGTTTAAATGTTGCATAAAATTGATCTTTGTGTTCTGTGCAGTGGAAGCATATGTATCCCCTGCACTGGCGACCCTTTGTCCGAGAAGTCTGTGTTTACTCCTAACTTAATTTAGATTTTACTGGGTTTGAGAACATTCATTGGTAACATAGTTTCCATAGTGGATAGGGTAAAAGATAATTCACCAAATTAAATCTTGTATACGTCTTTACCTTTCCAAGGGTCATTACGGTGGATGAAATCGTATTATGAAGGGTAAATAAATTGTAATTCCCCATTCTTTGTGCATGTAAAAAGATTTATACATTCAAAGAGTTTTTACTCGGTGTCTGGATCATCATGGCCTAGGTTCTGTGTATATGTGAAAACATTGTGTGCCCTTTATAGGTATTTGCATTTTTGTGAAAATTCTTGGTCACTGGTGAAATTGGTAACTTATTTAACATTTATCCACTATAGGATTTCTAAATTGTAATATATTCTTGTTTGCAAATTTATACATGTAATTTACTTGCTGATATAAATCGTCAATCCCAAACACTCTGTATAAACATGAGAACACGGCTTACCTTTGGTAAAATGCACATCTATGCATCTATGTGAGTTAACCTGGCTCTGCATGACTTTATAGTTAAGCTTTGGATTATTCCAAGGTATTAATTTACCCTATTTGGGATTTTTGACTGTATTCTGGTTAATGACTTCGTATTATTTCTCTTTCTTCACTATTGAATTAAATTCATGTATATAATAGAATTATTACATTTACAATCGCTAATGATGGGGCCCTGTATTGTTTGCGAGGGTACCCATCAGATGGCCCAAGTTCCACTCTCCCTTTTTCATTGTGGATCGATCAACTCTCAAATGTCGGTGGGGAAACTGCTTCTATGCCAACTTTAAGCTAAGTATTAATCCACTTTCTTAATATTTAATTTCATTTTTTTTATTGACACGGTTTACCGAATCTATCGATTTTCCTTTTGTAGGATTAACCAGCTCGAAGGAAAAATGATCAAGGGGATCACCTTGCTCGAAAAGGTATTCGAGTTCTGACTCGGCATTTAATTAAACCTCTGAAGTTTTGTGTACTAGTGTTATGGGATCCTTACCCTAGGGTACTCCACTATTATAAATTTTAACCAGGGTTTCCTGGCTGTACAGATCATTTATGATTTAATTCTTATTGAGTACACAGGTTTCTAAAACCATTTGAATATGTTGTTAAGTATTGTATAGCTTCTGTAGCATGTATTGTATACCTTTGAAATTATTTGATTATAGGTCTGGTGTAATGTAAAGAGGATTGTAAATTTTATTCCTTTTGTATGATCTGATCAATGGTACATACTTATATTCTCATGTAATTCAAGGATCG
>SNQJ01S0073556.1:0-12424 GCA_010110895.2 Picea sitchensis
TGTGAATGGTGTACTATTTTCTTAGCTTCTTTCAATTCAATTTCATTTTATTTCATAATTTCATGCATTAATCCATTGATATTAAATTTGATATATAAATTAATACACTACATAATAATAGATTTCAAAATATTATAATATTTGTTGTGAATAATTGCTCCAATGGAATATCCATGACCATTTACAAATAAAATTATTACTAGAGCAACTTTCTTTGGGGTTTTTGTGGAAAGTTACAGGATCTAGGAAGTGGCATAAGAAATAAGTATTAAAACCCTAGACATGGTGGATGAGTGTAGTGACAATCCACAAGATGAGTCAAAGAAGATATTTTCAAATATAAAAGAATAATTTGTTAACATCTCTCACAACATGCCCACCCTCATGGTATGTTTAGAAAACAAATTTGGACCTTTCAAGGATTTTGGTAGCTCTATCTCAGAATATGAATTGGATGGAAAATTTGGAGATAGTGAACCTAAAAAATGAGTCCAAAAAATATCCAGAGAAAGAGAGACCAAGTTTTAGTGCCATCACTTCTTCTCAATCTCTATTTAAAGTGGAAGTGAAAGTGGACATTAAATCCTACAAAGGTGATATTGATTTTGTTAAATTGAATCAATGGTTGCAATAGTTAGGAGTTTATTTCAGTGTTCATAACATAGGAGAAGAGAAAAATATTTAATTTGTCAGACTGAATTTAGAAGGCCATGCCCAAAATTGGTGGGAAAGTCACATGGAGACACTTAGGCTAGAGGGTGATACCATAGTAACTAAGTGGGAGGTTTTTAAAACTCTCATTAATTTTTTATTCTACCCTATTGGGAATGGAGAGGACTAATGGATCTATTGGAATTAATTCCAGTATAAGAAAGGGAAGAGTGTGCAACAATACACCATCAACTTTAGAAAAATGGCCATTGTGTTGTGTATATCTCCCAAGAACCTGGATGTAATACTCAAGTATTTGGGTTGTCTACGTAGTCATTTATGGAGGAAGTTGATGCTCTTTAAATTGAAGACAGTTGATGATGCTTGTGTTTGTAATCATAATATTTAGAGAATAAGGGTAAGAATAAAGGACAACCAAGTGGTTCCAATAAAAAATACCACCAAGATTATTCAAGGATGGAGAGAAGAAATGGAAAGGAAAGGTCAAGAAGATAACATCCATTGCACATTAATGCAAGAATCTGAAAAAACACCATAATTATTGTAATATCGATGGTCACACTGAATATAAGTGTTGGAAGATTAAACTAGAGATGAATCCAAAGAGCCACAAGAAGGATGTCAAGAAGAAGAACATGTTAGTTGTGGATTAAAGAAACTACGTAGAAATAAAATATGATGTATATGAGAAGATTGTCTACACTACAATGAAAAAGAAGGTCAATCTAAATATCCTCCATCCCAAGGAAGAGAAGGAGATGACTATGCTCTTCCATGTTAATATGTGGGTCAAGAAGACAAAGATGGATGCTCTATTTAATTATAGTTCATAGGCCAATATCATAGTAGAAGATATGGTTAGCAAACTTAGATTGTAATTTCATGACCATGTTCACCCATATACATTGTGAAAGGGTAAATAAGGATGAAAATCTCATGGTCACTAAGCAATGTAAGATCAAATTTTCTATAAATGCAAACTATCTTTATGAAGTGGAGGTAGACGTAGTACCACTTGAATTATGTGGTTTAGTATTTGGAAATGCCTACATGTATATGAGGGATGCAATATTCATGGGGAGAGAAAACTAATACATCTCGATCAAGGATAGGAAGCCCTGCATCGTTAATGCACATAAATGTAATTCCAAGATATATCTGGTAAGTGATAACCAAGCCAAGAAATTGATCAGTTCAATTAGGAAGTTTGTATTACTATTTTAAAGAGAGAAACATATAGGATATGAATTGGTAAAGGAATCTATAGAAGGATGTACTAAAAAGATAAAACATTAGTTGGAGGATATTCTATGAGAATGCAAGGAATTATTCCAATATCCTAAAGGGTTGCCACCTAAGAGTGAAGTAGAGAACAAGATACAATTGTTTCCGTAAATATCCATTGCCAAACATTGGGTTGTATAGGAAACCCATCCTAGAAGTAGATGAAGTGAAGAAAAAATTGCAACAAATATTAAAGAAGGGAGTAATTCAACTAAGAACCTCACCTTGTGGGTCATCTACCATCATAGTACCCAAGAATGACGGGACTTGGGAAATGTGTATCAACTACAAAGATTTGAATAATATCATCCTCAACAATTGATACCCTCTGCCTAGGATTGATAACTTGCTAGATCAATTGTAGCATGCCAAGTGCTTCACCAAGTTGGATCTCAAACCAAGATACCACTAGGTATGAGTTAAAAAATAAGGAACCTAGAAGACTAACTTCAAGACAAGACAAGGTTTATATGAATGGTTGGTAATGTGTTTTGGTTTATGTAATGCACCAACTACATTTATGTGTTTAATGAATGATGTATTGTGTCCCTTTCTAGATTCACTTGTAATAGTGTAATTAGATGATATATTGGTTTATAACTCTACTTGGAAAGATGATATCTCACATCTCATAAATGTATCAGAGACTTTGAAAAAAGAATCAACTATTAGAAAACCTTAAGAAATATGAATTTTCTCAGTAGCCATTGTTGTATTTGGGGTACATGAATGGTGGAGATGAACTCAAGGTAGATCCCATGAATATGGAGGTAATCCTTAAGTTGCAAACTCCTACTAATGTCACTAAATATTTTTCGGGGCATCACAATACATACAAAATTTTATAGCATCCTTTTCAATTGTCGGTGCACTACTCTATGGCATAAAAACCAACAACAATAGTTTCCAGAGGGGAAAGAATAAAAAAACATTATTTTGAAGAGATGAAATGGAAGATCATTCAAGAACTAATTCTTGCATTAACCAATTTAAAAAATCCTTTCGAAGTGGAGATAGGTGCAAGTGGATAGGCTATGGGAGTGGGCTTGATGCAGGATCATAAGTCGATATGCTATCACTTTGAAATTTTTTATGGTGGACTCATGAACTACCCTACATATGACAAGGAAATCTAGGATCTACTTCAAGTTGTTAAGAAGTGGAAGCACTATATAATGGGAAATGAGACCATCATTCACATGGATCACCCACCATTGTAGTTTTTGTAGACCCAAAGTAAGCTTCAACAAACCAAACATTACAAGTGGATGGGGGTTTTACGACAAATTCATCTAATCATCAAATATAAGAAGCATGACACTAATAAGTGGCAGACATGATTTCAAGGCCACCCACATCCAATATCATAGCCTTAGGAACTCTTGTGCACATGTATCCTTTCAATCATGATGCATACAAAGATGAATTCATGGAATATTGAGACTTTAAAGAGGTGTTTCGTCAACTATAAGGCCGATTTCATGTAGAATAAGATCATAGTAACAATGAGTATCATCTCCAAGAAGGGTTTCCCTATAATCTAGACAAGCTCTATGTTCCTAAAGGTAAAATATTACAATTGATTAGAGAAGCTCATACCTCTAAAGTTGCAGGCAATTTTGGTGTTGGGGAAATACCTACTAGCTTATAGATGTATGCATATTGGCCACTTAGAATGCAAGAAGATGTAGCCCAATTTATTTGAGGATGCATACTTTTCTGTACTAGCAAGCCTAGTTACAAAAATAAATGCTTATACTATCCTTTGCCTATTCCTACTGGACCTTGGGAGAGCATCTCCATGGATTTCATGGGTAATGTGCCAAAAAAAGGAAGGGACATGACTATAAGAATTTTTTTATGTAGGTATTAGAGTTGAAGATTCAAATGGAGAATTATAAAAGTTTGAAACTATATGTACTTGAGTCAAATGTTGATGTAAGCCTCAATGAGGCAAGTATACCCCCATAATTTGAATGTTGATTTATTCTTGGTAAAACAAAAACCACTTGTCATGACAGAGGTAGGTTCATGGTTAGTTACAAACCACTTGATGTAATGTATGGTTCATGGTAAGCCGAAACCACTTGAGAATTGTAATGCTTGAGGGTAATCCATAAAATCCCAAAGTGTGGTTACAAGTAAGCCAAAGAAAATACAGGATGATGATTGATGATGATCATGTAGGGGTAGTGAAAAATTTTGTGACTAAAGAATTGTTGTTGAACCATGTGTTGATTTTTGTATCTTTGGGATGGTATTCTCACATGGCCTAGGTTCCAGGAATGTGGGAATCGTCATGGGCACCACATTACACTCTTCGTTTGGTGAAAACCGCCTTTGGAATGAAGCTAGGAATTTATGGGTTTGGTGATGGGATTTGTGGGTTTGTATTGGGGATTCACACCTACAAGAAATTCTAATTTGATTTTGAATTATGGAGGGGATTCTATGATGACCCCTAAGGATTGTGTATAAAGGAGAGAGTTTATTGTGACATTTCATTTTGTGTGGTGTGTGTGGAGACATGATGAAGCTAACATAAGTGAGTCTACACTTGTGCTAGGAGGCTTGGTGATTTCAGTAAAGGAAGGTCTATAAATCTGGAAAATATGGCCTAGGAGAGATGAAGGATGCACATGCAAAGGAAGATGAGTTTTTCGTACATGTACACGGTTTGTAGTGGTCACAATCGCGTATGTACATGGGTTGCAGAAAGATGAATCGTGTATGTATGCGGGTTGCAGTGGGCACAATCGTGCATGTATGCATGGGTTGCAGTAAGGTGAATCATGTATGTATTTATAAGGTTTTCTTGATAGGAGTAGGTCCATACATGCTGACATCAACAGGCCGTACAAGTGGTGTTTGTGGGTAGTGGAAATTTCCAGGGCTTTATTGAGGTTTGGTTTTCTAATTTTGTGTTTTTTGGAAGACATGGTTATCCTAAAAATTTCGTGGATTTGTATTAGCTAGGAGGGTTGGTTTTTCCCTTAGAATTTGTGAAATTAACAACATTACAGAACATAAATTTTGTGTCTCATGTGTATCAATGATTCAAATTCGATACCATGTCAATTTTCACATGCAACCCTATGTGACTAATTTTCAAATGTGTTGTGAATGGAAAATTTATTATGGGTGCCAAGAGTGTGTTATCGAACTCAACGATTGAGGAGTAGAGCTATGCAGTGTTTCTCGGGGATGGACATGTGTTAGTGGATGTCAAGAGGATATATCCTAGGAACAACAGTGGTCCTGGATTTAGAGAGGGAAACCTATATAGAATGAGGGATAGGATTAGGAGCAGTGTGTTGTGACCAACAGGAGAAAATAGAAAGATGAGGAGGAGCAGTTATCTCTACCAATAGTGAGGTAAGTGGCCCCACTATTAGTGAGGCAGGTGGCCCCACCAGTGGTGAGGCAAGTGGCCCCACTAGTAGCATAGGTTTAGAGGGATCAGGTATCTCCACTAGTGGTACAAGATCATAGGGAGCCAAAGTTTAGAGTGAGTCATCCCTTAGGATCCAATGGGGAGGAGTAGCCTCCTAGGAATGTGAAAAGAACAATGGATACGGAGAAAGTAGCTCCAAAGGTTGTGTAGACTCCGAGGGAGTCCAACTTCAGAGGGAGTTAGGAGGCTCATAGGAAGAGTCAGTCATTCAGTAGGAGCCAACCTTCAGGTCCATATGGGAGATAGGCATATTCCAAGACTGTCAAGAGGGTGTCATGGGTTGAGATGGCCAAGAAGGATTCTCAGGAGCGAGAAACTTCTAGGAGCATGGTATCTTGCCTCAGTGATAGGGGGAGCATCCAATCAGGCAGATTGGAGAGCATTTGTTGTACAAGATTCAGTACAAGAGATAGATCTGCTCCTTGGATAGGAGACAGAGCTACTTCCAGGTGATTATGAAGTGTGGTGAGAATATCTCCCTTACTAAGAGGGAGTTTTTATTTTTGTAGTTTTGGGTAGGTATTCTCACATGACCTAGGTGTCAGGAATGTGGGAATCATCGTGGGCACCACATTACACTCTTCGTTTGGTGAAAACCTCCTTTGGAATGAAGCTAGGGATTCAAGGATTTGGTGATGGGCTTTGTGTGTTTTGTGTTGGGGCTTCACTCCCACAAGAAAGACTAATTTGATGTTGAATTGTGTAGTGGTTTTTATGATGACCCCTAAGGATTGTATAAAAATGAGAAAGGCCATTGTGACATTTCATTTTGTGTAGTGTGTGTGGAGACATGATGGAGCTAGCATAAGTGAGTCTGCCTTGTGCTAGGAGGCTTGGTGATTTCAGCAAAGGAAGTTCTGTAACTCTGAAAAATATGGCCTAGGAGAGAGGAAGGACGCACGTGTGAAGGAAGCTGAGTTTTCTGTACATGTAGCAGATTGCAATGCGCACAATCATGTATGTACGCAGGTTTCAAGAAGGTGAATCTTGTATGCATGTGGATTGCAGTGGGAACAATCATGTATGTATGTGGGTTGCAGTAAGGTGAAATGTGTACGTTCATACAAGGTTTTATAGGAAGGAGTAGGTCCATACAGTCTGGCATCAACAATAGTATAGGTGACATCAATAGGTCGTACAGGTGGTCTGTAGCAGATTTGTGGGTAGAGGAAATTTCTATGGATTTGTTGAGGTTTGGTTTTCTGATTTTGTGTTTTTTGGAGGATAAGGATGTCCTTAGATTTTGGTGGATTTGTATTGGTTGGGAGGGATAATTTTACTCTCAGAATTTCTGAAATTAAAAAGGTTACTGAACAAATTTGTTGTGTCTCGTGTGTATTGATGATTCATCTCTGATCTTGTTGTTACCACTGCATATTATTTTAGTCAATAAATTTCAATGTAAAATTGTTCAGTGATAACAACTAGGGTTTTACTGTTAGCTCACTAGGAAGCAATTTTTCAGATTTGAAAATTAGTCACATAGAGTTGCATGTGAAAATTTACACCATGTATGAGAAAAAGTTTTCGAGAGAATATGTGGATACAACGATTGGTGACCCATGTATTCTGGTGGATGGTTAATTTTTTATATGGACTTCAACGAGCATAATGTTTATGTTTTGCAGATACAACATGAAACTGAAGAAGAATAAAAATGAAGAAAAAAGATGAAAGAAGAAGATTGTATAAGACATAAGATGAAGACAAAGAGAATCAAAGGCAAAGATCGTAGAAGATGAAATGTGGAACAATTGAAAGGAACAATGAAAGAGAGAATATGCTTGTATCACAAGTATTTGTTAAAGGGGAACATGAATGATTAACTCCTACTTGTGAATCGTGAATAAAGTCTAAATTATATGATAAATTTGTAATGATGTAGAGCAAGCATAGAATTCTATGTAAGAATGGGATAACGATTAGTTGAGAGATTCATGGAAATATTTAAGGAGATATTGTGGAGATACTTATCCATGAGGTTGAACTAAACATCTAATTATGACATAGTTGTTATGGTCACCCATTGTTATATAAAGGGACCAATTGTACAATAGAAAAACACATAGGGATGGTATAATTGAATAGAATTTTCCCCTTCGGGGTTTCTTGAGTGTAAAATCCAAGTGTCCCTTGCTTCATATGTGTCTTTATATATTTTTTGTTGGTTATTAAACCCAACAAAGCAAGGGAAGACACCACAAGAGAAGCATTGAAGGATGAAAAAATCATTGATAAGATAAGACATATCAATTTGCAAGTACCTGAGACATTATTGAAGGCATAGGAAAAGTACAAGGTGTGGCATGATCAACACAATATTGAGAAAACATTCACGCTAGGAGTTAGAGTTTGGTTTACCTATATAAAGAAATGCTACATGATCATGGTAAGAAGATCAAGGCTCTATGGTAATGTCCTTTTAAAGTATTGGAAAAGGTGGTTGATGATGCCTACAAACTCAGTCCACCCCCATATATGTGCATTTACTCAATAGTGAATGTAGATAATCTAAAACTCTATGAGCCTTCTATGTTGGACTAGGAAATTGATGAGAAAGTCTTACTTAACATAGAGGCTTAGAACTAGAAGCTCAAACAAAGTTCGCAGAAGATATAGTTTTGCAAAAGAAGTTGAGAACAACTAGATGGGGGTAGTATGAACTAGAGTAGGTTTGATTGAAAGGAAAACTTCCATACAAGACCAAATCATACTCTAGGGAGAAGGTAGAGGAAAATTTCCATTGCCACCTTTGGTATTTAATCTTTTGGGGACCAAAAGCCTCCCTAAATGGAGAGGTATGATTTCCAATGAATCACTATGCAATTTTCCATCTTTTTTGGTACTTTCTAGGTGGAAAAATTGGTACCATTGGCTTGTTAGGTCCATTTTAGAAGCAAGTCATGCTTTCGTGATTTAAGGTCGAGAACCTTCTCGAACCCCTTTGAGACCTTAAAAGGTCATTTTTGGAGTCAAAACTTTGCAAACAAAATTCCCAACCTTTTAACACATAACCCAACTCTCTCCTTATAATGACTTGCATTGAACATATATTTGTCATCCTCCACTAACACTCGATGAATCTCTTGTAATAAGTCATCCCAACCTTCTTGTTTCTATGTTTATAGAATAAATATAAAAAACAAGAATTTATCATTTCCAAGGATCCATGACAACATGAAATCATTGTGAACTTTGATGGATTAAGAAAACATACAATTATAAAAAAAAGGTAGAAAGGAAGCATTGCTTTTAAAATCTACATAGAAGAGGGATGAGCTCTAAAGAAAATTAATTAGCCATAGCCATCATTAGAATGCAAGCAATTTTCTCTTTGTGGAAAGGAATGATGTCTCAGTTTTATATATCAAGGACATCAGTGTATGAGTGCAAGGATAAGGACATGACTGTGTGTGAGTGCAAGGATATTAATGGAGACATGCACCATCAAACCCATGTGGGAAGCACTATATGTCACCATACTTCTCACTTTTTCATTTGCTGCAACCAAAAGTGGTATTCCAAAAGTTGTATTATTATTCTCGGTGGCCAGAGATGATAATTATTGGGGAGACATACATAATCGATGTTGACAAAAGCGAATGAAGAGACTATTTAATCAGCAGCCACAGCACCTGTTTTTGTTTTGTGTGGCGCCACCATTTATTCCACTGACATGAGGCAAATCCCCTCTGTAATGGAATGTTTCAGAGTGCTGTACATGCACATGGCGTGCACTACCCGTCTTCCATTTCCTTTCTTCAATGATAAATAACTGAAAATTCATCTTTACGTATCAAGTATCCAGATCCGCAGGGATTTCTCATCAAGTATCTAAGGAATATAAAAACATTCAACCATTATTTCATTCTCTTCCAGAGAATGAGATAAGCAACTAGGTTATTTGTGTTATTTGTATTTGTACTATTTTTATATCGAAAGTAGCTAGGTGCTCTATAGTCCAATATCAGGAGAGGAGATGTCGTCGCATAAAAACTCACAACAAAAACAAATTAAATAAAAAGTAAATATTAAAATAATTACAATATTTTAAATAACAAAATAATTATAATATAATAAAATTAATTTAGATTCATCTTAAACCCGGATTTATCAAGCATCAAGAAAAATCAAATTTCTTAAGCTGTAATTTTTTTTATTATTTAATTTCATATCATGTCATGTATTAATTTATACAAATCAATTTCTCTGTTACTAAAAACTCCAATCATAATTGTGTTTTATTTTTATGTTTGTTGAAGACCCAAAATTTTGAATCAATTTAAATATCCATTTCAATTTAAAAATACTCTTTACTTTGACATCATTTCCAAATTTGAAATTCATAAATATTTAATAATTTAAATATTTATTTCCAAATTTAAAATTCATAAATATTTAATAATTTAAATATTTATTTCCAAATTTAAAATTCATAAATATTTAATAATTTAAATATTTATTTCAATTTAAAAATTAATTATTTTCTTTGATATCAATTTATAAATATTTAATAATTTAAAATTCTTGTTTCATAACGTATTTTTCATATCATATAATATGAGACATATTCTATTTTTTTCTTCTTAGAGTCATAATTTAGTATTCTGTTTTTTTTTCTTATATTTATTGTCTAAAAATTTGTCCTATTCATTATTAAAATATCATATATGTATACATTCCCTAATTATATTCCATGTTTAACTATCCATTTCAATTTTTAAAAGTGATTTTTTTTATCATTTTATTTCCAAATTTAAAATTTGTAAACATTTAATAATCTAAATTTTTTTTATTATAATTTAGTTTTTATATATGAAATATGTTCTATTTTTTTTTTCTATTTTATTATTTTTAACTTTATATTTTCCATATAATATGAGACATTCTATTTTTTCCTTTTACTTGTTATTTTAAACTTTATTGTATTGTTTAAAATATCATACATGTGTGCAAACTCATAATGGTATCTCAACTATATTCTCAATTCAAATGTCCATTTCAATTTAAAAATAAACTATTTTATTTGATTTCATTTCCAAACTTGAAATTCATAAACATTTAATAAAAACATTATTTTATTTTATATATATTTTTAATGAAATAAGATTTATTTTGTTTTTTTTAGTTATTATCTAAAATTTTATTTATGATAAAAACATTTTTTATTTTTCCTAATAGACATTAATTTTATTTTCTTATACTTATTTTTTAATAAAATATTATATTTTTTTAGTATTTATGGAATTTATTTAAGTGTCTCTAGAGTTGAGGGTTGTTGCAATAAGAATGTATGAGAATATTATTGTTAAGTTTAAAAATACTGAGGGCTGATCAAAAAAAATTAACTACAATATCGGAGTCAAACAAGGTTGTCCCTTGTCCCCTACCCTTTTTGGCATATACATTGATAAGTTAGAAAAATGCTTGGAAAAAGAAGGTTGTATTGGCCCTACTCTCACGGGTATAGTCATCAATCTTCTTCTTTATGCCGATGATATTGTTCTTATGGCAAGGAATCCCCATGATCTTGAAAACCAACTAAGAATCCTCAAGGATTTTTGCTCCAATATGGGTATCATTGTTAATACTGATAAGATTAAGGTCATGATTATTAAATCCAATAAGATCTCTTATGATACTTTTGTATATGACAACAACAACTTGGAGGAAGTGACTTCATACAAATATATTGGAATTGATATTCACCACAAGCTCAATTGGAATTATAGCATTGAGAAAAGGATTATTGGGGGATGGAAAGCTTATTATGGGCTTGAAAACAATTGTAAATCAACCGTTTGGAGTTGGGATAAGAAGAAACTCCTCTTTGAGACTCTTGTTACACCTATTATTCTTTATTGATGTGAAGTCTGGGGTTGTAGTATCTCTCATGAATCATGGAGAAAGATAGAGAAAATACAAAAGAATTTTATAACCTATAATCTCAAAATCAAAGGAAATTTGCCCTATCCCATCCTCCTCTTAGAAACAAGCCTCTCCCCCATTGAGAGCATGGCTATGAGTAGATACCTAATGTATAAGAACAATTTACACAACATGGAAGACAAGAGGCTACCAAAAATTGCTTCAAAATCAAGTCATAACCACCATCAACTCAAGCGAGGATGGCATAAAGACGTTCGGTCTTGGCTAAACTATTGGGGAATCATGGAAGAAACCATTTTGCAGAAAAAATATACTATTTAAAAAAACGTCAAATCAAAATTTAAAGAGAAAATGTGGTGTGATAAAGAGTTAGAGGAAAAAAGAAAATTAAGGTATTATAAAGATATAATCAATCCTAATCTAGAAGATCAAAATTATCTATCTGTTTTGTCAAGTATAAAGAAAAAAATAAGCATTGCTAAGATAGGAACAAATTCTCACGAGCTCCATAGTGAAACTGGGTGTTGGTCAATTCCTAAAACGCCATAGGATGAAAGAGTGTGTCACCTTTGTGACACTAAGAAGGTTGAAGATGAAAATCACTTTCTCTTAGATTGTCCAGCCTATACCCATATTAGATCTCATTTTCAAAATATTTATCACACTTGATGAGATAGTTCTTTCAGAATTATCGCATTGGTTTTTTCATTTTCGATGTTTCGGACAAAACCAATGTGGTTCATCATCAGGAAAATATTATTATCACACTACCAACCTTCCTAACATCTTAACTCAACAAAAGTATGGTGATCTTGGAAATCTTCTCTTAATGCTTTTCGAGCACAGAAACAAAATTCTAAAGAATCACAAGTAATCACTTACCCTCTTAAGGTCTGATAGACCAGTTCAATCTCAGTGGACGTTAATAATAATAATAATAATAATTATAAAACTTAGTGATATTTCCTATTTAGATACTCATTTAATTTTTTAACATTCCAACTTTAAAATTTATAAACATTTAAAAAAATTCTTCCATAAAATTTCTTTTTTAACTATTATATAAAATATATCTATTTTTCTGTACTTATTCTCTAAAACTTTTTCATATTCATTAAAAAGTTC
>SNQJ01S0073556.1:19663-37622 GCA_010110895.2 Picea sitchensis
CTTCCCCTAGAGGGTTTCCCAGGATAAATGTTGTGTCTCTTGTGAATGTTTATTTCTTAGTGATCTTGTTCTTATGTTGCTCTTCTCTATTGAAATGCAAAGAACTATAATAATGGCATAAACATTAACAATAGCAGCTTAGACGATTTTAGGGTTTTGAGTGAATAAACCCTAGAGATCAACAAGGAGGTGAAAGATTCCTTTGTTCCTGATCCAAAATTGGTCTACGTGGTGAAATATTCCACCCTCACCATTCTATTCCTCTCCAGATCCATTTCTTACATCATTTGTGAAGAGGGGCGCAACTATTGGAGGATTTCTATAGAGAGAGGCACATTGTCCAATCAAGGAGGATTTGATTTGGCTTCTGGGAAGGAGATCTTGAGGAGATCTGAGTGGGCTTGTCTTTGTCTCACCTATGTCGACTTTCCTTGGTACTTTGGGGGGTTTCTAGCACCCATAACTATTTATTACCAGAGATGGGAGAAATTCATGAAGGAGGGTGAATTGGGGTCTTGAGTTTCAGTGATTGGTAGTCAGATTTGTCATCTACAGCCAGGGGATCTTCTCACATGAGTTAGCCATCATCAGATCTATTAGTTTACAACCATTTCTTGGATTTTGGAGGCCATATCTAAAGAGACTGGATTTTTGAAGGAGTTTCCAGCATATATTGTCATTGGGGCCATCCTTTGCCAAAGAAATTACATATTTTTGGAGCAGTTGTTAGAGGGTTTCTATTGGGAGATTCTTTGTTTTCCTTTCGCTGCATTTTATTTGTATTTTCCAACCCTATATCAGTTGTAGAAAATAAATTTCGGATCTGGAAATTACTGTATGTTGGACAATCAAATGCATATTAAATAAAGCAAGGATTCGAGGTATTATCTTATGGTTTTTAATAACTATCGGTTTATTATTTATTTGGTTATCATTGCATGTGTTTTCCTTATGTAGTACATGAAGAAATATGGGCCAAAATACATTAGAAAATACACTTAAATGAATGCTACAACTATTGCACACAAAGTGTTTGAAAAAATGTTTCAATCAACCAACACACAAAAAACATAACAACCATTAATTATATATAGTAGCCCACAATTAGGGAGTTATAAGGAGGTAGAAATTATTTCAAATGTCATGCTAACACATCATAAAACCTCATCAAATTCATGACAACAAGAAGAAGGGATTTTCTAAGGGAAATTGAACATACCATCAAAGTGTTTGACGAAAGTTCTCAACCAGTTAGATATGATTTTTATATCAGATTTGGTTGGGGATATTATAGTGGTATTGGAGTGAAGATTCCTCCCAGCCTAAGGGGTCTTCATTAAGGAGAATAATTTTAGATTGCAAATTGAATAGGGTACTTAGCATTACACTCATTTCCAGTGGCTTAGGAGAAATGGATATTGCAAAGGAGATTCTATATTGTGATAGGGAAAATCAAGCTCTTAGTATGACATTTAGGGCTCAGGTAACATTCAAAGAGTTTGTATCCATCAAACATCCTAACTAGAAGAAAGATGATATTGTAGCATGGGAAAAGAAGATTGTAGTAGACAATTATTGGATAAGAACAACAGAAATGTATGAAGAGAAAGATGGAAGCGTAGCCAAAGTAGTAAGGAAAGTGGATACATCACCACGTGTTAGTGGATTGATAGGGGCACAGATTGATCCTACACCCATCCAGGATGAGGATGTATGCGTTGAGGATGATAGGGTAGAATCTTGGGACACACTATCAAAAGGCAATGACATTAGCACATATGATGTTCAAGAGGATAGTACATCAGATCGTGAGGATGAGGTAGCATCTACATCTTGTGATGAGGTTCAGGATTATTTGGGTGTTGATACACCTAAGGATGATGCACAGGGAAATTCATCTATGGAACAGGGACTCACCTTACAGGATGTGCATATGGGTGATGAACAGAGTGGCACAACTGATGTTGAGTAGAGTAGCACAATATGTCTTGGGGAGTACATTGATAAGGATTCCAAAGTTGACCTTAGTGACATGAGTTATGAGGTAGAACTTTAGCACGATAGAGGTGTTGATTCGCATGAGTCACAACACTTGGCAGGACAATTGAAGGTCAGAGAGGATATGATTGTGGAAACCATGAGACATCATGATGATACACACTCATTGGTGGCAGGATATTTTTGGAGAGCCACGGTGACACAGGATAGTTCGGGTGGAGAGTTTTCCATTGAGAACTTTCAAACACTTAGAGAGAGTGATAGTGATGAAGACAAACTACCAACATCTCCTTATGGATAGATATTACCTTCTAGATATTGATGAGATGTACCATGGGGTGTTGGAGCAAAAGGAGAATGAGGTGGATCGTCTCATTCATGAGTTGGTGAATGCACAAGAATTATTGAAGAACACATAGATATCCCTTCAAGAATCGTAGTCCATAGTAGAGCGGCTCCTTGAGGAGTCTAGTCGGGTATCCCCTACATCCATATTAGTTTAGATTTATTCATATACTTCAGCTATGTCATGAGAGGATATTGGTAACTTGGAGGGTGATCCTGGATCTTTTCATTGTGACTTATAAATAATTGTATTAAATGAGCATAAATTAAAGTGCACCATTAAAGAAGGGAAAACTTAAAAATGAAGAGACATAAGCATCATATATGAACACAAAAACTTCATAACAGATTTTGTCCCTAGTGGAATACGTCTCTGGGTCCTTCTCTCAGATGGGTAGGCTCTTTCATTAACTCAACAAAAGAATTTGGAAAATACAGGAATATAACTCATTCTGAAATCAAGCTGCAGAAATAATGATCAGATCAAAAAACAAACATCACCACTGGATTCGTGGCGTCTAATTACCCAAAAATGATTGTCTCCACGCTCTGATCTGACTCTGGATCTCCCAGACCCAAGAGGAATTATGTCTTAATTTTTGTGCCCTCTGCACCTGCAATTATGCTAGTCATGTCTCGAAATCTGTGCCCACGTTCATATAGTATAGTTGTGCCTCTTTACCACGACTCTGGGTAGATTTCATTTTTTTAAATAATAGAACCGACGGATATACCAAGCAGCATCAGTAGGTGCATTGGTTAGGGAAGAGTTATGAAAGCGTTGGGTAAGGAATAGGTTCTGGGGTCGAACCCGTCAGAATCCATTTTGGTGGTTGGTTTTATATATATATATATTACATTTTTTTCGTCCTCTGCTAAGTTTAACGATCTTCTAGAAGGTTTTTCCAACGATTATTTAAAATTGGCATTGTCCGCCAGATTTGACAGACCTGCCATTTTTTTAAAACTAAATTCATTCACGAGACAACATTGGGCATTCTTGGGATTCCATGTGGCGCCCGATGATTGGGCCATATGGAACCTGTTGATACGCCCACTTGTATGCTGACGTGGCTTCTCTGTCATTATCGTACTGAGATGTGGCACTCACTAGGTGGTGCCACATGGCGTCACCTAAGGGTGCCATGTGGCACTTTTTTATTGGTCCATATGGACCCCTGAAAAGTCCACTGGCGGGTGACACATGGAAGCCTCTGGTGCTTTCACATGGCATACTTACATCAGCATACTGTATGATGACATCACCCTTCCATGTCAGCTATTGACGTCATGCTGACATCAACAGTATGGATAATGATGTTTCCCCTGTTGACTGGCCATGTTTGACCGCATCTTTGATCGTGAATATATTTCAAACCCTAACTTCGTTTGACGAGCCATTTGCGTCATTAGAAATCTTGCAACACGCTCTTCGTGATAATGTTGTTTTCACTGAATTTTGGGAACTTTTAATTTTTTCCCTTTCTCTATCTGCTAGAGCCATTATGAGCATTCTGAATTGCCTCTGTGAATTTTGATTTATTCTTAGGCTTCTCTAGATCCTTTTTGGATCATGCCTTCCCACTGAGAGCTTTTTGGACCACCAAAAGATTTCATCAATCAACTGGTAAGTGAGGGGATTTCTCCCNCCCTCACTCTTTCCTTCTCGATCTTCCATGCCTTGCTGGACTGTGTACCCTTTAGGTGTACTTGAAGATAAGCAATTTCATTCTTGCGTGAAGTCCTCAGTCTTCGATCTAGGATGACATCTTCCTCCATCTTCTCCTTGACTACTTGGCTAACCTATTGAATCCTCTGAATGAACTTGTGGGTTACATCTCTCTCCCTGAAATATTTCCCATACAACAAGTCCAAGGGGATCTTAGGTGAATACCCAAGACAAGTATCAACTAGTGAATCCCAAGTGAAAGAATACATGACTTTATTATACATAGGTTGGACATATAGTAACTGATCATCCCATGACTTAGGATGTTGGCTGCAATATCGTTGAAGCAACTAGACCACTGTATTGTTTACCACCTCTGCCTTTTTGTTGTCCTATGGATGGAAAGCAATGCTCCTCCCCATCATGGTGTCCATGAGATGCCACAATTTTGTCCAATATTCTCCTAACAATCGAGACTCTCAACTGAAGATAATGAATGTGGACAACCCAAAATGGACCCTTACATATTGGGATAACAAACAAGCAACCTGCTTGTCACATAACCTATCCACTGCTACACATAAGTAGACATGACTCATAATAGACATGGGTAATCGCCTTACAAAATCCATTGAAAAGAATTCCCAAGGATAAGAGGAAATAGGAAGTGGTGTGTACACCCCTGACCTTTCAATAGTGGGCTTACAAAAGTACAACACACATTCCTTTACAATAGTGGTTACAAATACTTTCCTTCAAGGCAAATGCCATCCCTGTAAATACATTACAATTCCAAAATGTCTAAGTACAACTGAAACAAAATCTTCTTCAGTTACATGCACTTCCCTATAGGAAGGAAAGTGAGGTTTACTCAAATGGTGGAGTAAGTTGTCCTGCAAAAAAAACTTCTTCACCTTCAAACCCTGGAAAATCCCACATACATCTTTGAAGATTTCATCAATAGTATACTATCCATCATTATTGATGTGAGATAAAGAAACATTATTCAAAATAATAGATGTAACAGTAGGATATCTAAAAAACATGTTTGTCCTTATGACATTAGTACTGGCACTGGTCTCAAACTTTCATGGTTGTTGAAGGTCGGGTAAGGCAAGCATTGGCACAATGTCGATCTTTAAAGTGTCGAAGGTCTTATGCTGGTTGCCTTCCCACTGAAAGATATGTCTCATCTCAAGAAATTCATTCTTATGTAAAGGATCAATAGCATTAACAACATCAGACTTATCATGGCATTCCCCCTTTACAATCATGAGTACAAGATTCTTGTTAGTGTTTATAACTCTTTTTACTTAGCCTGAACTAACAAGTGTTGATTTGTCCTTTATGATGTGAGCTATAATGATGTATTCCACTCCATATTTTGTAAGATGGTATTTGTTTTCCTTCCGAAAGAAGATATCCTTTCTATCATACAGATAGGGACTCCCTAATACAATACCACAGGCATCCAAAGGAACCACATCTAGATCCACTTCATATATCATCTTAGAATCAATAACAAACCTCAACCTACACTACTTAGTGACATTTAGCTTTTCTTTATCAAATACCCAACCGAGAGGGTAAGGTTTATGGTGAGGTGTTGTGGTTAATTACAATTTCTTAACAAGTGTCTCTAATATTAAATTGACTTAGGAAACCGGGTCAAATAATGTGCCTATATTTGTCTGTTTCGATACAACTCTTATGTAGAATAGTGCACTTCTCCTTTTATCATCATCATGTGATTCATTTAAAGAACTTGAACATGCATAAAAGGAATCTTTACCTTGCATCCCAACTGCTACGATCCTTTCTTTGTCACCTAAATTGGAACCAAGATCATGTTGCACTGTAGCAATGGTCTTTGGCTTCCCCTTTCCTCCAAACTGCTTTGGCCTTAACTCTGGATGTAGTTTCCAATAATGTTCGCTATCATGACCAGTTTTCTTGCAATGGCTGCAAGAGGGTTTTCCTTCTTCCTTCTTTTATGCAATGTTCCTCTTGTCCTTCCCATTTCCTTTCCCATTGAAATGTTTTTTTGAGTGCTTCAATGGATTTCCCTCCTATCCATTCTTACTCCTGCTTTCAAGGTGAGTGGCTTGCACACAAACTTCGTCAAGACTGGCGGGGTTAAACAATAGTAAAGTATGACGAATATAACTGTGAAGTGCTCCAATATACTTCATTAACGTTTCATAGGAATCTAAAGGAATGTTTAGTGCAAGTGCTTTCTTCCTAAATTCCTCTATGAAAAGTTGGACTGTTTGACCTTTACTTTGCCTTAAAGTTTTCCATTCCATCATTGCTTTATGTAATACCCTAATGGATAAAATTTCTTCCTTATCGCTGATTTAAATTCCGACCCTGAGGAAAGAAGATTACCACACTTACTTTTGTCCTGAAGCTTGGTCTCCCACCATATAAGAGCGGTGTCTTCCAACCGAAGAGAAGCTAGTTGCACTTTAATGTCCTCTTCATCAATATGTTGGACATGACAATACACTTCAATATGTCAGATCTAATTATCTAGATTTTTAGGATTAGCATCTCCATTAAACATAGGTAAATCAAATTTTACATCAAGCTTTAATAATTGTTTCTTAAAAGAGGCTTTATGGCTAGAATGATGAAAATGCTGAGAATTATCATAGGAAGAAGAACTAGAACTCGAAGGTGAAGAAGGAGGTTTAGGAGGATCTCCTCCAGCCCCTTGGTTTACCAAAGAATCATCATCTGCATGTGGTTCATTTTTCTTCCCTTTTTTCTTCATCCTCTTCTTGTAATCTCCATACATTTGCTCGACCATTTCTGACATGCGATAAAAGACGATGTGAATTTTTTTCTCCTGTTTATCATGCTTGTCCTCTTCTGCCATTTTCTTAATTTTGGATACACGACCAACTTCGGGATTGAAATTATTTAGAGTTCCTTCACCCTGCTTATGCTTGGCCCTAGTGAGAATTCACACTCAACAATTCAAGTCAAAGATGACTTCTCTGATACCAACATGATCCGGGATCTTTTTATCATGACTTATAAATAATTGTATTAAATGAGCATAAATTAAAGTGCACCATTAAAGAAGGGAAAACTTAAAAATGAAGAGACATAAGCATCAGATATGAACATAAAAACTTGATAATGGATTTCGTCCCTGGTGGACTACGTCTCTGGGTCCTGCTCTCAAATGGTTAGGCTCTTTCATTAACTTAGAAAAGAATTTGGCAAATACATGAATATACCTCATTCTGAAATCAAGCTGCATAAATAATGCTCAGATTGAAAAAATAACATCACCACTAGATTTGTGGCATCGAATTACCCAAAAATCATTGTCTCCACGCTCCGATTTGACTCTGTCACTCCCAAGCCCAAGAGGAATTATGTCTTAGTTTTCGTGCCCTCTACACCTGCAATAATGACAGTCTCATCTCGAAATCAATGCCCAAAATCGTACGATGTGGTAGCGCCTCTTCCCCGTGGCTCTAAGAATATTTTATCTTTTTAAATAATAGAACCAGTGGATATACCAAGTAACACCGGTACGCGCATTGGTTAGGGCGGAGTTATGAAAGCGTTGGGTAAGGCAGAGGTTCCAGGGTCGAACCCGTCGAACTCTGTTTTGGTGGTTGGTTATATATATATATTACATTGTTTTCATCCTCTGCTAAGTTTAGCGATCTTCTAGAAGGTTCTGCAAATGATTATTTAAAATTGGCGTGGTCCACTAGATTTGGCGGACCCGCCATTTCTTTAAAACTAAATTCGTTCACAGGCCAACATTGGGCATTCTTGGGATTCCATGTCTCGCTCGATGATTGGGCCACTTGGCACCCATTGATAAGGCCACATGTATGCTGACGTGGCTGCAAGGATGATTTTAAGGATGGAAATTTATATTAAAATGTAAAAACATGGGCTAATCTTACTATACCTTACTATGCAAAATGTAAAATGTTTGGCAATACTTTTGTAAAAATATTCAAATTTCTAAGGATTTTATATAGTTTCTATAACATTTTGGCAATTTTTCAAGTAAAATAATTTTATTCTATGGAATTTGGGCGAATCATTTTTAGAAAAAATGGAATTTGGCGAATCTTTTTTTGGGAAAAACCATGGAAAATTAGCCCATTTGCGAAATTTATCCCCTGCTTCTCTGTCATTTCCATACTAACATGTGGCACTTCCTGGGTGGTGCCACGTGGTGTCGCCTGGGGGTGCCACGTGGCACTTTTCTATTGGTCCATATGGACCCTGAAAATTCCATTGGCAGGTGACATGTGGTAGCCTATGGTGATGCCACATGGCATGATGATGTCAGCATCTCATACGATGATGTCACCATGCCATTTCAGTTGCTGACGTCAGCTATATGGATGATGATGTGTCCCCTACTCATTGGCCATGTTTGACCGCAAGTTTGACCGTGAATATCTTTCAAACCGTAACTCGGTTTGACGAGCCATTTGCATCGTTAGAAAGCTTGTGACACGATCTTCATGATCATACTGTTTTAACTAGGTTTTGGGAACTTTGAATTTTTTTCCCTTTCTCTATCTGTTGGAGCCATTCTAAGCGTTCTGAGTTGCCTCTATGAGTTCTAAGTTATTCTTAGCCTTCTTTGTATCCTTTTTGGATCAGAGAGTTTGTAGGCATTTGTAGAGAGATATGATCCATATTATTTTGATTATGCACATGTTTTACAGTATTGGGATCATGAGCCACTACTTTTGGAGAACCCATTGAATGCACATGTCATGATCATTGTTGAGACAATTGAGCATATACCTTGTGAATCAGCCAACAGGGAAGTATATGCATCCAAGGGTTATGGGGACATGCATATTACAGATGAGGACACATACATTTGGGACCAACGTTCAACTCACACTAGTATAGTGATTGATACAGTGGAACATATAAGATAAATAATGATATGCAATGGTATACAATAGTATAGTGATGTGAAATGGTATACAATGTTATACAGAGGGGTACAATGGTACAAAGTGGGAGACAATGGAGTTTAGGGGAGATTCATACTCTCACTTGATGGAGCATGGTTGGTCTAGAGGAGGACGATCCACTCTTTTATGGAAGTACATGGACTATGGAGGTTGTACTCTCAGTAGCAAAAATGTTTGTGATTATGGAGGGAGTATGGTTGACCATCTATGTGAGGAGACACTTTTGGAGGAATGTGATGGTATGGGAGTAGCGTGGAGCTCGGGAGACTATTCGGATAGTCCATTAATGCATAGGAATGAGTTCCATGGAGAGGTACACTCCTCGAAGATTGATCTTCGATTGGAATATCACCAAGGCTGGGTCAGTGAGTAGGATAATCATGGGACTATTCTTAGGTATCCTTATGATTTTTTTATCATGCCCTTGGGATTGACCAACACACCTACCACTTACCATATTTTCCTACAGTTGCAGAGGTTTCTGTTTTTATTCTTTGATTCTCTTAGTATATACAATAGGACATGGGAGGATTTCGTGAGACAGTTGGATGAGACATGGGGAATTATAGACAAGACATGGAGTTATTATTTAGGGAATGTGATCGACACAAAAGGTGAAGGGGATATATTGAGGGCTTACATTATCTACTACAGAGGTGACACATATTTAGTCCTTGAGGCCACATTTGAGGAGATGATCATGAGGGTGATGCATGATACCCCTTCGGTAGGACTTTCTAGGGACTTGTATGATCATGAGGTAGCACATATGGTAGAGGTACTTTATAAGAAGGTGTATAGACTCTAGGAATTGTTAGATAATATTATCAGGAGTAGGGGTGGTAGGTTTCCCCATGTGGATTAGCATGAGCATGATAGATTATCATGCATGGAGTTGATTCCTAGTATATGGTGTCCATCAATTGATTGCATACATAGATTGGAGATGAGGCTCGTTTGGATTTTGATAATCATCATTGTAGCGCAACAACGGTCAGCAAGCCTTAGGAGTGGTATACTTCCAATTTGGTAGTGGGATCTGGGCATTCATCTGAGTGATAGATTTCTTTAGATGATGATGATGATTGACATAGTTGTGACAATAATTGACCTGCTTTATTTTTGGGATGAAAATAGAGGGGAAGTTGAGACTTACTCTATATGGGAGGATATACCTTCTTTTCTGATACCCATGATTGGGGCTGGCAGTGATTTTGTAGGCTTAGACTTCAATGAGACACTTTTGGAGAAGATGATTTGGGATAGTTGTTTCAGTCCCTTTGGTGATTTCAGTTTGATGTTTCCAAAGAGGAGGATGCAGACTAGGCACGTTGGTCTGATAGTGATGATCAGAGTGGCGCAACATCATCATGGTGGTTCCTTTCTAGGATTAGTTTAGGACCCTGCGATTACATTATTTGACAGTTTAGCTACAGTTAGAGATGAGAGAGATAGTTTTTAGTTTCATGAGTTTACTCCCAAAATTTCATGGGTTAACAGTTTTGCGACAGATATAGAGAAGAGCAGGTTCTACTTTCAGGAGTTTACTACTAGAGTGCATGGGATTGGTTTTCTAGAGGAGCAATTCTCTTAGGAGTTGACCAAGTTTTTTCAGTATTTTATTTATTTACTTACCGATAGTATTCAGAAGGTCGTTCATGCTAGTACCTTGCAGGACAATTCTTTGAGTAGAGGGTGATTCACTTCTTGTAGATTGGTTTGGGACCCATGGATAACTCTCAATTTCAGTTTGGTGTAGCTTGTTGATCATAAGGTTGAGGTGGAATTTATTGAGGACAAGCAATCTCTGGGAAGGGAGGACTGTAATGTTCCCATTTTCGAATTCCCTTATTATGCATTTAGAGTTACTTCAGGAGGTCCAATTCATATAGTTCATATGAGTGAGACTATATCATCAGTGAGCCCAGGACGTTTGGAGGAGTTTTATGGGGCCCAAATTGGTGTATTTACCAGAATTCATCATCAGGATCATTTCTACATGGCTTGTTCTTGGTTCTGTGGCATTCTATGTAGATTTTAACCTTGTACAATAACTTACTGCAAATAGATTTTCAATCAAATAACATTAAAGATATAATGGAAAATACAAACATTGCACATAGATTTTTCCTCTGGAAACCCAAACTGGGAAAACCAACATATTGTATATTCATTCACTTCATACATTCTTTACAATAAAATATACATATAGGATCCATCGGCATCCAAAACCCAAATCCAATGACTTGGATTAGTCAACAACCTTAATTCCTTAATCATAAATACAAAACCATCGGAAAAAAAAACAATTTTCAAAAAACCTTCCATAAATGGACACGAAAACCGAGAACCACCCAAAAATGGACATGAAAACCGAGGAAAAACAAAATTGAGGGATATTCCCTCCCTGCAACCCCCCTATGCACCCGACACAACATAAACACTAGTTCTAGTCATGAAAATACTATAACACATATCCAACATTCTCACACTTGTTGTTTTCTTTGCATACAAGGGGTTACAAGGTTACATTGTCAACAATTCAGGGCAACAATTCCCATCGATCCTCTACACCAAGAGAAATTCTCAGTGCTCACAAATTTTGTTAATGAATCTGCAACATTCTTCAAAGTTTACACCTCCATTAGCAACACCTTCTTTCTTCAATCGTGTCTCTCACAAAGTGATATTGAACATCAATATGCTTTGTATTTGAAGGATAAGTTAGGTTCTTTTCTAGAAAAAGTGCACTCTGACTATCACAATCTATCCTTACAACTTGTTGTACCAACCCAATATATGAACACAATCTTTGTCACCATACAACTTCCTTCCTTGCATGAGTGGATGCCATGTATTCGACTTCTATAGTTAAAAGTGCCACTACAAACTGTCTTTTTCTCATCCAACTGATTTCTCCTCCAAATAGGTTAAACACATACCCGCTTGTAAATATCCTACAATCAAGATCTCCAGCCCACTATGCATCCACAAAGCCATTTATTTCCAACACTTTTTCCAATCCTGGTCTTCCTTGGTAACACAAACCATAGCTAGAAGTGCCATGCAAATACCTGGAAACCCTCTTTACTGTTGTCCAATGCTCCTTCTCTGGTTTTGACATATACCTACTCAAAAATCCCAGTCCATGTGAAATTTTCGGTCTAGTACATACCATTTCATTCATAAAATTGCCAACTGCACTCGCATATGGAACACAAGACATGTCCTCCTCCTCTTCCTGTGTCTTGGGACACTGATCCACAAATTTGTAACACACCCAACCATAAAAAGGAGTTTAAGGAATAGGGCATGAAAAATTTTCTTTCCTTAACTCTCTCTAGGTTCCCCTTTCTTTATATTGCAGGTTCTTCCAAACCCATGGGCTCTTTCCTGGCCCCTTTGAAGGATTTGAGCAACAAGCGCTAGCTCTCCATGCTAGGCCCTTCTCAAATGTGACCTCGGGTTATGACCCGGGGCTTATCTCTTGAGCGCTTCATAACTTTGCCTTCGGATATTTTGGTCACTCCAACTTGCAATTCTCCCAAAGCGCGAACTCTGAACTCATAGATCAGATGGTCGAGAAGGATCCTAAAATATCCAGAGATCCACGATCCAGGTCATTTTACAACTTCGAGTTTCGGAAGAATTGGCCACGCTAACACGTGATTCTTCCGATACGCAAACTTTGAACTCGTAGATCTAACGATTGAGGTGGGTCCTGAAGGATCCATAGATCCACAATCCACATTACTTCTCTACTTCATTCTTCGAGGGTTTTGGCGTTACTAAGCCTCTATTCTCTCGAAGTGGTTAACGTCGAACTAACTACCTCCTAGATCTAACAGTCGGGATGGCTCCCGGGCATCCTCAGATCTAAATCCCAAATTAACTTCGGGGCTTCAGGACTTCAGGGATTTTACCTCCCTTACAACGAACTCGATCAATTTTCCAAACTTGTGAAGTCCGAAGATCTCAATGGGTTAACTCCCACATTATTTCCCGTATCCAACAGTCACAATGGACCTTGGCTCTTCCTGAACAGATCTCGTTCGTTCATCTTCCATACAAAGGAACCTTTCCTTTTGATACTTCAACCTCGCTATCCTTCTTGAGTTTCGTCAGTTGTGAAGAACTTAAGAGATTTTCACTCTTTCTCCTAAACTTAACACTTAGAAGGGTCTTCTGCACACCCCTTGCACTCCTTCATCAACTCTAGAACTTAAGTGTTTCTCGGCCTCTACCCACCTCGCAGAGAGCCTGTGCCTACATGCACTACCTCTCCTGATCTTAGCAGACTCCTTCCTCCAAGAGACTCAGAATGATTGGTAGTGTCGATATGCATACGTGAAACTATGCCCAAGGTCGACGAACTTACATTTCACAGATTTAACTTAAGCCACCACAGGGATTGGGCATTTATGTGTACAATCAAAAAATCCCACACTCACTTAAATATACAATTTAAACCAGAATAAAGAGATACAATATAACCATTAATCAAACATGCACATCCCTGGGTCATTCACAGTATATCCCATCATAGTTACAACTCAATTTCACAGGGTATGAGAATACTTATCTATTACAGGTTGCATCCAACTAACTGACTGTGGTTGTGTGCCTTTCCACCCAACCATAGGCTCAGAGGCATTCATTCTTAGCACTCTAGCCACCCCCGTGCCAAGCCATGATATCACTAGGGAATTTACTCCATCTCTCAGAGAGACTCTCTCTCTATCATAATGACCCTGTGAGGTTTATCAGATGCTTCCTCAGCATCAAGCTAGCATTCGGGTCCTTCAGGTTGTGTTCTCTGCACTCCCTTTCAGTTCACATGTCTCCTTTATGATCTTCCACTCTCGTTTGTTGTCTCTCCTCTTGCTGTTTATTTATCTTACAGTTATCTTCCTTATTTTTGGAGGGTTTTTCTAACCCATCTGGTTCCTTCTGTCATAAGGAAGCTCGAGTCTGTAGGTCTCTATGGTACTTCAGGTTGACAACCCATGTTTCCATTCATGGGGGTGGTTGATTATTCAACCACCAGTCCTTTCCTTCATTAACTGATTATTTCCTCTAGAGATATCATGGCTCGTACTTCAAAGCTTCACCCCCCAACAGTCAATTATGGGAAATTTAACAATAATACATTTACATCATCCACATGCCTTAGCATGGTAATCCTATTTTATGATTAATTACAAGTTGGGGGAAAAAAGGGTGTTACAATTCCCTCCCCCTTAAAGGAACACCATCCTCAGTGTTCTTTCTCAGAAACACCTGTCATGTCTTTCTCATTCAGATGTTTCAAAAATCTTGATCCTCTTTCTTGGTCAGGTCCTTTCCAGACCTTTGGCCTTCGTCACTTGCCTTCAATAATTTTGGGACAACAAGCATATTAATCACAATATTATGCGAAAACATCTTATTGTTGCATAAAAGTTCTGGGAAAAATTTAATTGTCTAGCACAATACTTATATGTGTATTTTGTGGATTTGTATCCACACAGTTGTCTTGTTATCCAAGCTCACTGTTTTTCCCAGACATACCCATTGTGTGCATGATCCCAATCAATAGTTTACAAGAACTATCAGAGTCTCCTCTCCCTTGTGGTCACTCACCCTCCAGGCACAGGCTCAGGCATCCCCTTCTCTGCTATACAGTGCCTCAGGTGAATGATCTTGCCTAGCCAAGGCTTTCTCGCACAGGAAAAATTTCAGAGACTTCATCAAGCCTTACAGTCGAGGTGTCCCTCATAATTTCTCTATCGAGGCGTCCCTTTGGCTTGTGTTACCTCAACACAACATATTCCAGGCAATCATGACTCACCACGAGGTTCTCATGTCTCAACAGTGGCATCTTTCAAACTTTTTAGCTTGACAACCTTCATCAATCCTCCCTGGACAGACCTTTTTGTTGCATCATCATCATAAATTTCAAATTCAGAATTTTTGTTGCAAATCTGTCACCCACAGATTTTCCAGTTCCATATTTATTTTCAGATCTGTTCCACACAGAACCAGATCCATTATTTCTGGGACTTTCCTTCCCATAGCAGTTTGGCTCAGCAGGCAATTTTGGTCTTCCTTATGGGTTTACAACACTGCCCTATCCAAGACCCTTTTCTTCCTGCAACTCATTCCTCGGCTAAACAAATTGTTAGTTCTCATGCACATTATATTTTCATCACAGACTTGCAGTGGCTCACAAACAATTTCAAAATTGTGCATACTAACAATCAAATTCACTTTCTCAAAAAGAAAAATATCATTCCTTGCAGTTTGGATCAGTAGGCGATTGGTCTTCCTTATGGGCTTACAACATTGCCATATCCAAGACCCCTTTCTTCCTGCAATCTCAACATTCTTCGGCCAAACAAATTGTTAGTTTTCATGCACATTATCTTTTTAAAATCATGCATACTAACACTCCCATTAATTTTCATCTATCCAAGGATACAAAGAAAAAGGAAATATCATCCCTTACCTATGCATCATTTCAGCCTACCAAATTTTTCAAAATGAAATTCAGATATCAATTGACTTTAATGAATGTGCCAACATTCGTGGCCACATTCATACCCAATGCACCCTTGAATTGATTTCAAGTTTGCCACACTTTATGACTAGTAATTGGCCATGGTGTGTTGTAATTTAACCATCCTCTTCACCATATGGATTATTCATTTTCATTCACTCTTACAACAAGACCATGCTTCCTGCTATAGGTCGATCACGATCCCAAATCAGTACACATGAAACTCAAAAGTTTCACATGAATGCCCTTAAGCATTATTCCTTCATTAATAACCAAGGTGCCAACACTCATGGCCACCCAAATGTTTTTTCCTTCAACGCTTATATAATGTAAGTAAAACATTGGAATGTCATCCTTCCTTACTGAAAAATCCATTGTCTTCCCTCTTATGCAACATGTATTCCCTCAATGCATTCTATGCAATGTGCTAACTATGAGCACCTTTTATTCCCATAGAACCATTCCCCGCGACCACAGTCTAACATAGAGTGCCAAACTCTACCTTCCTTGACTGGCCCAGATGGACTCCGTTTTCTCTCCATGCGATCAAGAGTTGTGACCTCAACTCTATTATTTTTAGGCGCTACCCTTTCAGCTCCCATGTCTAGGTGCTATGATCCTGGCTAAACCCCTTGTCTGCAATTCGACGGTGAAGATCTATCTTTCCCCAGATCCAACGACTGCAAGGGATTGCGAAACCTCAACTAGCTCGCATTTTAATTCTCCTTCCGATCTCTGCAATGGATACGGGCCATCAGATCTTCGATCGAACCCCCAAACTCAAAACAAAACTATATTGAGTTTAATTTACGGGTACAGGTACTGACATTAATCTTCATGCATAAGCCTTCCCCGCAATGAATACGGGTCATAGATCTTATCCCTAGATCGATTCTAAGCCACATGATTTCAAATACAACAATCTCGGCATAGAAGTATTTGACCGAGAATCTAAACTCAGATCAGAGCCTTGATTTGCCAAATTCAACCACATAGCCCAATCACGGTACAAGTTTGGGTGGCATTAACGTGTGGTTTCCTTGCAAGTCCTCCCACCGATCGTTCATAGATCAATGGTTCACAGTGATTTTGGAATCCCCAATGTGTTCACTCTTTATCAGAGAGTTCAATCTCCATAATCTGAAAATTTCTCGCCCAACTCTTTTAATTGTGGTCATTGATCATCCACCCTAGTGATATCAACGGTGTTGGTTGATTGCGGGCCGTGAACTAGTGTGCCCGTTAATTCTACCTTCACACTCCACAATCAATACGAGATGTCTGATCTATGATCAGACCCCAAACTCAAAACAAGGTTACATTGAATTTAAATTACGAGCACAGGCTCCGTCGTTAACTTGTGTGCCCATTTGACCTCCACAATGAATATGGGTCGTCGAACTTATCAAACGACTGGCATTTGATCCGTTAACTCCAGTGGATCTTGAAATCGATCTAATGACTGAGATTGGTTTCCTTTCGATGAATGGCTCATGTTCACTTCCTCTTTCAGGCTCTCAATTAACCTGATTCGATCAGGGTTTTCTTTCGCGATCCTCACGATCTCGATCTGTAGTTGATCGAAGGTATTTCTACGATCTCCTAGTAAAGGTTTTTGACCCTTTTGAGTCAACAAAGATCATTTGCTTCGGATTTTGATGCATCATACAATCAATCTTCACTTCCATAGGTTCACACCTCCAACATTTGGGTTCTCCTTCCCGAATCATACCCTACTTGGGTATCCATGGCATACAACTACACTTTCAAAATTTTGTGCATAACATGAGAAAACAAATATTTCAAAAGGGATTCTCACCCAAATCTTTTCATACCTTGAGCCACATAAGCATGAACATTTTTATACATGTTCTTGGTTGCTAGCACCCTCTTTCTGATCTTTACCTCATCAGCAGTGATTTAGCGGGATTTTCACAGTCCTGACAACAATATTTCAACCGCAGCCTTCCCATGGTCATCCTCTACTTGAGGTTGCCCATCAACAGTTCCAATTCCTTTCTATACACAACATACATCATTAGTTGTAATATCAATTAAAATGCATGTATCATAACATTCAAATCCATAAAACTTCTTTAAAATGTCCTAGCATATCTTTATGCATTTCATCATATTATCCTCAAGGGTTTCCATGAATGCAATACAGACAATTCTTAATTGTTTCTGCAGTAATACAATCATCATCACTATGGTGTCAAAACATTTACCTTCATTAGAAAATTAGCTTTCTCATTCCAGAGGAAACATCACACATAGGAAGAAAGGAGTTAGGGGCTCTCCCCTTCTTCCAATTCTTTCTACATCGCCTGGGACTTTTCAGCCCAGCTAAGTTATCTCTAAGTGCCTCACTGTCTTTTCTTAACATGGCCCCAACCAAGCCTATTCAATCAAACATACTCCTTTATTCATTCA
>SNQJ01S0073556.1:77908-99160 GCA_010110895.2 Picea sitchensis
AAGGACCTGGCAATTTCTCTGGTGGACGTAGCCCACATTGGGTGAACCACGTAAATCTGTGTCTCTCTTGTATTGTGTGTCTTCTGTGTTTTGTTTCTGCATTTGTTTTATTTTATTGCTCCGCGGTCCTGTTTTTCTAACAAGAGTGTTCTACGGTGCAAAAATATCATTTCTCAGTTCATAAGCACTTTCAAAAGGTCGTCTTTTGGTGAGCATTCGCTCTTCCATTGTGGTTTGGGGATTTGAGATTGTCGGTCATTCGGGCCAAAAAAAAATTCAATGTTGAACATCGATCCCGGTGATATTTCATGTTAAAAACCCCCTTTTTTTCATTTCCGCGTAAAATTTTCCTTTTCTTCGATGTGTCACGACACGTGGGTTCATATGGCAGCATGGATTATGATTGGTCTTGTTATTTTCATATGGGATTATTGACATTGGCATGGTTGGTGCGTGGTGATAGAGTAGAATGCAGGCGCAAATTTATAATTAAAACCTTGTGAGTGGTTGATCCCAAATTTAAGATTCCAACAACCATGATTAAAATAAGGCATATAATGAACGACTCAAATTAAAAATCACCTCCAAAGACCTCCTCCATTAGTAGGATCATTCATGTGCAAAAAGTATCCTTTTCTTTGCGATGCGAATGGTCGATGTCAATGAAGCATTGACTATCAACAGGGAGACTTGTCTTGTTATTTTTTCACAATTGGAAACACATTTCGTTGAAGAGCGATGAACTCATTAGCATCAGCACATTCTCATTAACATATTTTTTTTCAACCCTGTCACTGAATTCCCTGAAGCACGATGACTCAAAGAGAACTATACAAGTTGACATGGCAAATGACGTGTCATATATGATGTGGCCAAGATGATGTGGCGATACAAAGTTACTCAAGTGTTGTGTCATATGACGTGGTGATAAAGAGATACACATGGTGGGTGGTGTGTGGTGTGTAAATACAGGGTTGATATTCACCAAATGACGTAGATACTCGTATAACCAGGATCAGGTGGACCTTGTATTTATTTATTAATGGTCAGGATTGATCAGATGCTTGAATTGAATGATCATGGATGGTTCATCTAGTTCATTCATCGACATCGATGAGTTGAGAATTTATTTCAAGTTTTCACAACAGGAATCGATTGACACCGATGGTCGATTCATATCGGTGATCGGCGAGATCGTTTGAGTGTCTCTAATTTTGTAAACAGATGAGGTCGATGCCCGATGCACTATCGTCGATCAGCATGTTTTCCTTTCAGGAGTCAAGAAAGACATGGTTTTTAATGTTTTTTCTTCTCTTATGTAAAATATTTAATTCCCAAACCCCTTTTTTCTTCAAATTGAAACTCAGATGTGCCCTCCTATTTTTCATAATTATTTAGTTTAGGCTTGGAACACAAGTGACTAAGTGAAACCATCAAAACAAGGTCTAACAAAAAATGTCAGAAAGATAATTCAAAATACAATATGAAAAGGAGATTAAAGTGGTACCCATTGAAATATCAGATATTTCAAAGGATGTGTTGAGATCTCAACACCCTGTTACCAACAAACCCAAAATTGGCTCGGTTACCACAATGTGACATACCCAACCTGTTAAGACTTCATGTTAAGACATAGAAAAATCCCCATTTTATGTGTAAAACCGTTTGTTAATCCCTAAATATTGAATTATTACATTTATAGTATTATAATTGTATGTCGTCTAGGACCCTTCATGGTACCCTTTCATTATAATTGTACCATTTGTCTCTTATATATATATATACCAAGGAGACCTAGTCTTAGGATCATAATATCTCATCTCGGATTGTATTCTAAATTAGATATATTGTAAAAGGATTTTTTCCCGTAGAGGTGCATCGTAATCATAGACTTTTTATTGTTTTTACGATGTTGGATCATAACATTTGGAATCAGAGCATCGATCATAGGGTTTTTCTTCTCCAAGAAAGTCATCTTAGCATTTTTGCTAAAACATTTTTTCTGGAATGATTCAAATAATGAAACTTAAATTTTATTTACAAGACATATCAAGGTATCTATGGTAATAATTTCAGATTTCAGTTCATTATACTTTCATAGATATACCTTGTGGAAGATAGGGTTTTTTACTAGTTCTATAACTAGTCTCAAACATGTGTTCTGGGTAAAATAGTCATATATTATTTAGAGAGGATAAAAAATTTGTGATACCTATTGCAATTGAAAGAGGATATTCCATGTCATTGCTGGTATAAATTTCAGAATTGGTTATTAAATATTCGACATGTGGCATTATGTACAAGTTTTCTCTCTCAGAAAGGCCAAAAATCAACAAGGTTTTGGAAAGTTACACTAACTTTCACTTGGCACATCCAATTTTGGTCAGACCTGTGGCATTGAAGTGAATATACTTTAGAGTAATACAGGATGAAATTTAAGAAATATATCATAAGGAAGGTTATCCAAGAGGATAGACTCCAAATTAAGGGCTTAAAAGGTATGTAACTTGCAATTGACATAACTTTTTATTGGAAGATTTGTTTTTGGTGATTCAAAATTTATAATAAAGAGGGAAAAGAGGAGAATTATAGTTTTCTCACATGGCTCCAAAGGCTCCTAAAAAATTTACTTCACCAACTAAACCTCCAGAAATCTCAACCATGACTCAAGATGAAATAAACGAGATTTATCGGCAGATAGAAAATAGGATCGTTGAAAAAAGGGAACAAATGGAACACAAGATGGATCAAACTATGAAAATAAACATGAATGAAATGGAAAACAAGATGGATAAAAATATGAATAAGAATTAGAATGAGATGAAAATAAATATCGACGAAATGGAAAATAAGATAGATAAGAAGATGGATGAAAATAAGGAAGAGATGAAAATAAATATGGATGAAATGGAAAATAAGATGGATAAGAATATGGATGAAAATAAAGTAAAAATACAAAAATACATGAAGGAATTGTGAAATTCCTTTTCTTCCATGATATTTTAGGCTCTAGATGAGAGACCCCTAAAGGATATATCAAAATGCAAGGAACTCGGGAAAATAAAGGTAGTATTCTGGTTGAACAGCCTGCTAATAATAAGCAATTTTCTAGTGGATTTAACTCTAATGGTGGAGTTAATTGCAGTGGGTGTCCTATATTCAACTTTCCCAAGATTGAATTAAATAAGTTTGATGGAATAGAGGTAATTACCTGGGTGAACCAAATAGAGAAATATTTTGAAATGCATAATATTATGGATGATAAGAAAAGGATTCGCATAGCAACCTTGAACTTTGAGATAAAACCATATCAATGGTAGCAATTGGTATTTGAAAGGAAGCCTCCTCTTTATCATTATACTTGGGGTTTATTGATACATAGAAGCACAATATGAGAAAGTGTGGGAACAAGACTACTTCAGTCAATAGACAAGAATCAAGGACTTAGGTGGTATTGAAGATTATAATTCAGAATTTGAGGTATTGGCCACAAGGGTGGATGACATAAGTGATGAAAAATTGTTGGAAGCTTACATGAGTGGATTAAAACAAGACATCAAACATGAGATTTTCTTAATACATCCTAGAAATATTATAGAAGATATGCAATATGCTCATCATATTCAAGCCAAAAATAAGGCTACACACAAGTCTACCATTGGATCATACACAACAAGTAGAGATCGTTTTGGGGGTCATAAGACAAACATATCTCAATCAAAAAGGTTAACACCTCAACAAATGGATGAAAGAAGAGAAAAAGGACTATGTTTCAATTGTGACAACAAGTACAGTGAGGGGCATAAATGTGGTGAGGGGAATTTATTCTACATAGACTGTGAAGAGGAAGAAGATCAGGAATTGGAACCGCCACAAGATCCAGATCTAGAAGAGACTACTCCAACAATATATTGTCATGAATTGGCTGAAACAAGTACTCCACAAACCCTAAAGATACAAGGATACATCAAAAATAAAAAGGTAACAGTATTGATTGATTCTGCTAGTGTCCATAATTTCATCAATTACAAATTAGCAAAAGATATAAATTGCTTTGTATATCCTGCACCAGAGTTTCAAGTAATGATTGTAGATGGAGGTACCATAAATTGTTCAGGGAAATGCCATAGTATTAAGATCAACATGGGGGAGTATTTTATGTATAGCCCCATGATTTCCATCCAAATGGGGGGTGTTGATGTTGTATTAGGGGTCCAATGGTTGCAATCACTGGGAATGATGACCCTTAATTTTCAAGATATTTTCCTCAAATGGAAAGGAAATTGAGCTTAGAGGTATCCAAGGGAAACCCTCTAAAGTGATAAGCTCTAATAGCATGACGAAATTAATTAGAAGGGGACATCATGCTGTAGTTCCATAATTGTGCTCACTTGATGTTCAAACATCTATATCCTCTACTAATATTAGACCTCCAAATAGTTATCAACAATCATTCCAAGGTATTTGGTGAAATTACTAAGGGTATTCCACCTGCTCGAGATCATGAACATGCTATTCATTTTCAACCAAGAAGTGTACCACCTAACATTAGGCCTTATAGGTATCCATATGTACAAAAGAGTGAGACTGAGCACATGATCCAGGAAATGTTAGAGGCGGACATCATTCAACCTATCCAAAGTTCTTTATCTTCACCACTAGTGGTGGTTACGAAAAAGGATGGTTCATGGTGTATGTGTCCAGATTATAGAAAACTCAACAAAATGGCCATCGAAGATAAGTTTCCTATTCATGTCATTGATGAATTATTAGATGAATTGCATGGAGAAAAATTATTTACTAAGMTGGATATTCATTTGGGATATCATCAAATTAGAATGAGGTAGGAAGACATTCTTAAAATAAATTTTAGAACACATTAAGGCCACTATTAGTTTTTTGTTATTCCATTTGTACTTACTAATGCACCTTCAATATTTCAAAGCTTTATGAATTCTATTTTCAATCCCTTTCTTAGAAAATTTGTGTTAGTATTTTTTGATGACATACTAGTCTACAACAAATCTTGGGATGAGAATGTACAACATGTTGGCATAATATTAGCTATCGGAAGAGCAACAATTGTATGCAAAGCCTTCCAAGTATGCCTTTGGGGTTCAAGAAGTGGAATATTTGGGTCATATTGTATATCATGAAGGTGTAAAATTAGACCCTAACAAAATTAAAGCTATGAGGGAATGGTCGATTCCCAAAACCTTAAAGAAACTTAGAGGATTCTTAAGGTTAACAGGCTATTATTGCAATTTTGTCATGAATTGTGGTCAAATAGCAACACCTCTAACAACATTATTAAATAAGGAAGAATTTTATTGGATCGAAGAAGCAACCAAAGATTTTGAAAAACTTAAGGAGGCTATGTGGACTACTCTCGTCCTTGCCACACCAAATTTTACAAAAAAATTTGTTGTGGAGTGGGATGCATCAGGCCATGGAATTGGTGCAGTTTTAATGCAATAAGGAAGGCCCCTTTCGTTTGAAAGAAACCAAATTAAAGGAAAAAACATAATCAAACCCATTTATGGAAAAGAAATGTTGGTCATACTACATGCAATTCAGAAATGGCACCCTTACCTCATAGGAAGACACTTCAAAGTAAAAACAGATCATGATATTTTGAAGTACTTCTTGGAGGAACGATTATGTTCATAAGAGAAACAAAAATGGGTTAAAAATATGCTAGGTTAAGAATTTGAAATTATATACAAAAAAGGAAAACATTATGTTGTGGAAGATGCCCTTTCAAGGAAAGAAGAAGAAACAAAAGGTTCATTATGTGTTATTTATATTCCACAATCTGATTGGGTGGAAGAAGCAAGGATATAATGGAAGTGAGATCAAGAGGTATGCAAAATCATTCAACAACAACATGAGGACCCCAGTTCATTAGAACATTTTGTATGTAAGAATGATTTTCTATGGTATCATGATCACCTATATTTATGTAAGAATTATCAATTCAAAGAGAAGGTCCTTCTGGATTTGCACACGTCTTATATAGGAGGACATTCATGATTCTTGAAAACATACAACGGGATCAAGAAGGATTTTTTATGGAAAGGTCTTAAAACTGATGTTCAAATTTTTCGTCTAAATGTTTAGTATACCAACATAATAAGGGAGAAACAATCAAGACGTCAGATCTCCTAGAACCATTAGTTATTCCAATCCAACGTTGGGAAGAAATTTCAATGGATTTTATTACAGGTTTACCCAAATATGAAGGAAATACGGCCATCATGGTAGTAGTGGACCGATTGACAAAGTATGCCCATTTTTCTCTCTTTCACATTCTTTTAAAGCAAGTACAGTAGCCACAACATTCATATAAATAGTTCAAAAGCTACATGGAGTCCCCAAGATTATTGTAAGTGACAGAGATCCAATTTTCACTAGAAAATTTGGACTAAATTATTTTCTTGTTTGGGTACTAAATTTGCTCACAACTCATCTTACCACCCTCAATCTGATGGGAAAAGTGAGATTGTGAATAAATTCATGGAAGGATATCTTCATTGTTTTGCATCTAATAAATAAACATAATGGTTCAAATGGTTTCCTTTGGTGGAATGGTGGTACAACACATCCTTCCATACTTCATCAAAAATGTCCCCATTTATGGCACTTTATGGATATCATCATTCATCCATTACATCACCCTTGAAAGGAAATACAAAGGTTCAAGCAGTGGAGGACCACATAAGGAACCAGCAAGATCTTCTCAAACTATTGAAGAACAACTTGGTTGTGGAAAAAAATAGGATGAAACAACAAGCAGATTGACATCGCAATGAAAGGGAATTTGAAGTGGGGGATTGGGTATTTTTTAGGATACAACCATATAAACAAATGTCCCTCAAGAAAAAAATAAGGATGTTGAATTAGCACCCAAATATTATAGCCCCTATAAGGTGTTTCAAAGGATTGGAAGTATGGATTACAAATTGGATTTGCCTCCATCTTCACATGTACATATAATCTTCCATGTTTCTTGATGAAAGAAAGTAATAAAAAACAAGATCCTAGTCAAACTATTTTACCAAAGATTAATGACGAAGAGAAAATCATACTAGAACAGGAAACAATCATTGAATCAAGGATTAAGAAATTGAGAAATCAATTAATCAATGAGTACCTCATCAAATGGATGAACCTAACAGTCGAATTGGAAACATGGGAAGATGAGTTCTTCATGCAAAAACACTTGCAGTTGGTCAAGTGTTGAGGACAACACTCATTTGAATGGGAGGGGCATGTTAAGACCTAGACAAATCCTAGTTTTATGTGCAAAACCCCTTGTTAAGCCCTAAATATTTAATTATTACATTTATAGTATTATAATTTTATGTCGGTTGAACGAGGTTTCGAGGTTGAATCCCCTTCCAGGAGCCTATATAGGGCTTCACTTGATGTCCCCATCGGGTTAGGCCAATAATCAGGTCAAACAGTTTATCTTGTTTACCATCCATGAAATGTGGGGAAGTACTTGAGGGTTTCTCGTGCTATTTTCCGAGGAAAAACAAATTGTATGTCGACTAGAACCCTTCATGGTACCCTTTCATTATAATTATACCCTTTTTCTCTTATATATATACCAAGGAGACCTAGTTTTAGGATCATAATATCTCATCCCTTATTATTATGAATTGGATATATTGTAAAAGGAGGTTTCCCCCTCGAAGTGGACTATAATCATTGAATTTTATCATTTAATACATTGGATCATAACACAACCCCAAGTTGAATCATGCCACAGAAAGTTTCTTCTATGATACCAATTCTTATTGCAAAAATAATTCATTGACAGCAGCAACGCGGGGATTCAAACCTTATTCCCAAATTCCATTGCCAATACTACTAAAATTGACTATAAGGTAACATATATTAACCACCATGCCCTGCATATGCAACAGTTATGCAAAACTAACAATAGCATGCACAACCATGCATAATTATGTACAATTTTAACAAATAGAATTAACATAAACATACACACGATAAAAACATGTGAACACACATAAGAGAACACTTTTTTTTCTTTAAATGACCAACTACATGTAGACCTCAGACGTTCCTCCTAGTCATAGACTATATTGTTCATTCACTCTCAAGAGTAGGTCACCCTCGAGCTAGGGCTATGACTCCACCGGGGAAAAGACTACCTAAGAGAAACTTAGGTGTGAAAATAAACACAATAAAGAAAAATCCTAGGTGCACTCTACAACAACAGTCTCAATATCACAACCTATCATTCCCCACATCATGTCCCACCCAAGGAAATGTACACCCTTCTCTAATCAACAGTCCTTCAGGCTATCCCACTTCCCTTCCAAGGCTTCAACAACAAGCCAACTAGGAAGTCTCGGAGTTTTGTAGCACTTGGAACACAAGGTTTCTCAAGAAGTTATAACACCCACTATTCTAACACACAAGAAAACTATTCCCAACAATTCTCTCACCTAAAGAGAATGCTCCACAAGCCTAACAACCTTCTTCTTCAACCCAAACCACTAAGTATTTATTGGGTAATAGCAAGCTTCAACTTCCACTTACACTCTCGAGCTAAGTTACAGATGATGGATGCCATAACGAGTGAATGATTGGAATAAAATCCAAATTACACTAAGTTCCCTACATTATATTTGCACATTCCTATCATGGCACTTGTCACTCTAGGAAATGCCTCTGACTCCACTTGGTAATTTTTTCCCTTCCTTAGGAACTTAGGATAAGTGTATCATAAAACTTATGACTTAGGAATAAAATTATTTTATTCCTTGGCTTAACTTATGACACCTGTACTGTAATCCCTTATGGCTTCCCTCTTGTGGAGTCCTAGCCCCCATACTCTTCGTTTGACAGTGCAGTGCATTTTAGTATTAATAAAAGCGAGGTGTGGGTACATGTGCACATTGTTTAGGCTCACTGGCCTAAGCTCCTCTCTCTCTCTCAAGGCACTCTAACTTAAAACATCCCAACTCACCAACCTATAAAAACCCTATATACATTTAATTACAAGTTCATTTTAAAATATTACAATACATATAAACTATATATCACGGAAAGAACATAATTTTAATAGATCTTAATGCATGATTATGACATCCATTTGACGTATCTTTTATAATCTTCAAAGTATAATTTGAATTATTTATTATTATTGCATAATAGTGAGCATCTAACAATTTTTCCATCACATCTCTTAATCACCTTTTATATAATATTTTTCTTGCAATTAGATACATTTTCTTAAAAGTATTGTGCAAACAAAAATAATAACTCTTTTAAAGTAGTGTGCAAACAAAAATAATAACTCTTACAGAGATGCAAAGCCAAGGATAAGAAATATGCAAAGCCTAATAAAAATATAAAAATAATCTTTATTGTGGCTTATCTTGATGTTAATTTAAATTTGCAATATATTTTTTTATAAGATAGCAATGCATTGCTAACATGTATTGTTGATGGATTCAATTAAGTTAAATAATAATATTTAATCTGTAAATTTATTCAAACAATGTTTATTACTAATTATATGTAAATGTATTGTTGATTGATTCAATTAAGTTAAACAATAACATTTAATTTAAATTTATTCAAATAATTTTTATTACTAAACATCTATAAATTATTACTCAATAAATTAAAAACATTAAACTATATTATTTAATTTAAACATTTTAATTTAATTAATAAAATAAAATAATTCACTTAATAAAATAAATATAAATAAATATATTTTCAACCACATAACCTCTACATTTAATTTCATATATATCTCCTTTAAGATCTTAACATTGATCATGAACTGATATTCATTCAATTGCAGAATCACGATGGTAACAAAATGAATTTATGTTATATATGAATGTTTAACGCGTTTATTATATGATTGTTTAATGCAACACGATCATTAGTGTAATTTGAAATTCCAAAACTCTAAACTACCACCTTTCTATGAAATCCATGTTTGGCCTATGTTAACCTTAACACTAAATTTTGATAGGTTTATTTAAATTCCAAAACTCTAAACTATAATTTCTTTTAATGAAAGTTTTGTGTTTTTTTGTTTGATGGTGTCCAAACTTTTTTGTAGCAGGATTAACTTTTGGCTTGAGAAATTTAGGCTTCGGGGGCATCTATGTTGTCAAAATCATTCGGGGGATCCTTTTTGACTGTGAGCCACACCAGCCCATAACATGGTTGGATTTTTGTCCCCACAAGTTTTGAACCAGTGACTTTTCAACATGGGTGGCTTAACAACACACTATGTCATGTTGTCCTACACCTGGGGACACATTTAATGAAAGGCTATGTTAATATTAAATCTTAAGTTTATTTATATTTTTACAAATGTGATAGAAATGATGATGCCACTATAATATTTGTTTAATAAATATTACATAAAAATATTAAACTACCACACTCTATGAAACCCATGTTTAGCCTATGTTTTTTTTTTTTTTTAAAGTAAAAGGGGAGGGATCAAGTTTATATTAGAGTTGCAGAGTTACAGAGTTTATTTGTGATGCCAGTTGTCCTTCCTGAACAGGAAACCGAGACAAATGGACATTCTATGCCACTTGTGTTCAAGCAAGCAAAATTATCAGAGTGTTGTCACTTGAGAGAAAACCGGGGCCTTATCCATTAGGTTCAGTCTATATTATTCTAACAACCTACTTACAACATGGATATGATCTAACTGGGCTAAAACCTTTTTCTAAAACAAAAAGAGATTGCTAACTAAGAACATCACTGAACCTTTTAACCGGTGACTTCGTCCTCTTCCCAATTACCTTACATGTCCTACTGATGAAACACATAGATGCTGCTTGGCGCACATGGGGCACTTCCCTTTTAGCGGAGAGTCTAGAGTGTCACGACATATAGCGTCGAGTGATGAGTGATTTAGAGATACAAAAGAAGTTACAGTCGTCCCGGTGACATGCTTACATTTCTAATATTAGTGTTAATTACCTTGGGTTGGTGAAAGGAGGTTGGTACTTCCAATTTCCTTCAACATAGGCCAAAGGAAATGGCCCTTGTTCTCCTTTACCTTCATTTGCTTCACTAGCTTGATGTACCTGCCGGTTGTTCGGCTAAGTCACCTCCTCCGGAGATGCACCAGTGGGTGGGTCATTTTTTGCTTTTGCACAACATGGTACCTCTTCCTCAATATAGCAGGTGTTGAATTCCTCTGCCAGGCGAGTTTCTCTGTAACCACTCAGTATTCCCATAGGTGAAATCTTGTCTTCAGTGCCAAAATCAGTGGGAAGATTCCAATTATGCGGAATTTGTGAAAGGAGGGTGCTTTCGAGGTTAGCTTTGCATGGCCTCGATCGAGGTGATCGATTCCATGTATGACATGGGAGGTGTTCGAGGTCTCCCGAACTTCTTGTTTCTCTGTGAGGACGCCAAGGCCAACGCCTTCTCGAAATTCTTCTCCCTCTGTCTGTGTGAATCATATGAGTACCAAGTTTCACCCCTGCGTGGCTTTCCTCATACTCTGGACATAATGAAGAACACGGAAGTTAATGCGAGATTCCCGGTGGATGAATAATACAACTCCAATCTGGGTAGCTCTACGTCTTGACTCTGCGAAATGTGAATGCCTCTCATTGTTGTCGAGGTGAGTGATAAGGAGGAGGATGACGGCGACTACCATGGTCATTAAGGTTGGCCTCCTAGTGCTTTGGTGTGTTGTATTGTTCACTTGCGTGAAGGGCCTCGTCTCTTGGTTAAACCTACACAGGCTCGTTCCCATTTAAATACTGAGGGGATGGTCTTTGATGGAGTTGTATTAATGGGTGTGGCCCGGCGTTTTGCACGCATGTCGCCATTACCCAGCGTGGCACCCCATCCGGATGTTTGGTCTAATATTGGCATAACACTAAATTTTTGATAAGTTTTATTTAAATTCCAAAGACTCTAAGCTGCAATTATTTTAATGAAAACCTATGTTAATATTAAATCTTAAGTTTATTTATATTTTTATTTATATTTATATTTAAATACATTTAAATATCTTAAAAGCTAAATTTTAATAAATATTTTCATAAAAAAATATAAACTACCACCTTTCTATGAAACCCATGTTTGGCCTATGTTAACCTTAACACTAAATTTTGATAGGTTTATTTAAATTCTAAAACTCTAAACTACGAAATTTTTTTTTTTTTTTTAATGAAAGCCTATGTTAATATTAAGTAAATCTTAAATTTATTTATATTTTAAAAATTGATAGAAATGATGATGTCTTATTAATATTTGTTTTAATAAATATTTATAAAAAAAAATGTAAAAATGAGTATAAATGTTAGTAGTTGACTTTACCTTACATTTTGTATTTTGTATTGTGAGTTGATATATTTCAATCTTGTATTGTGAGTTGTTATATTTCAATCATTGAGTATAGAAATGTATTTTTTTTATAAGTTCTAAACATTACATGACGTTTGGTACATGACATTTGGTTGATTATGGAGATTTTCACCCTCCACGCATTGTCTCAATGTCACTTTATTTTTTATTCTTAGACTTTATTTATATGTTTATATATCATTTTAAGGATGTTACATGGAATATCAAAACAATATTGTATAAAATTAGTAACAACTACTTTATAAAAGTAGTTGTGATATAAGTCGATCAGCAATAGTGTAAAGGTGGAAAATGACGCCAATATGTTTATATCAACCATTTTTATAGAATGATTATTGTTGCTAGTTATTGTTGACATGCCATGGAAACAACTATTAATATATAAATACCTATATAATAATATTGTATTAATTAATTATTAATGTAATAATGTATATTAATGTATTAATATATTGTAATTATTGTATTATTTAATTAATATATTAAATAATTAATAATTTACTAAAAATCTATTTCTTAATATTGTTAAAGAATTAGTAAATTAATATAATTTCTAAATTTTTTTTTTTTTTTTTTTTTTTTTTTTTTTTTTTTTTTTTTATTTTTAATTTAAATTACTTAAATTATTAAGTTATTACTAATATAACTTAATAGAACTTGTTATACTTAATATAATTAATTTAATAATTAGAATTAATGTATTAATTTATTAATATATAATGCCTAAATTAATATATTAATGGATTAATGTATTAAATTAAATAATAAAATTTTATGTCTTAATATAACAATATACAACTTAATTATATTAAGTTGTAACTTAATTATATTAAGTTGTAACTCAATTATAATTACTAAATATATTAGTAATAAGTAAGTTATTACTTATTACAATTTAATTTAAACTATTTGTGTTGAGTGATGATGATTAATGCGTCCACTAAGGTCGGTGGTCTATCCCAGGACCTTAAGAGAGTAAGTGATTACTAGTGATTCTTTAGAATTTTTGTTTTCTGTGCTTTCGAAAGCGTGGGAGGAAGCTTTCCAAAAGATCATCCTTTTTTTGAGTTAAAATTTTAGGGAGGTTGGTAGTGTGATAAATATTTAGAAAATGAGATCTAATATGGATATAGAATTTGGACAATCTAAAGAAAGTCATTTTTCATCTTCAACCCTACTTAGTGTCTAAGGTGACACTCTTTCATCCATGGCATTTTATGAATTGACCAACTGGTTCACTATGGATCAAGTGAGAATTTGTTCTTATCTTAGCAATGTTTATTTTTCTTTACACTTGGCAAAACAAATGGGTAATTTTTGATCTTCTAGATTAGGGTTGATTACATCTTTATAATACCTTAATTTTCTTTTCCTCTAACTCTTTATCACCACATTTCTCTTTAAATTTTGATTTGACATTTTTATGAGTATATTTTTTTACTATGTAAAATGGTTTCTTCATGATTCCCCAATAGTTTAATATTACTAAGTCTTTATACCATCCTTGCTTGATGGAATTGATGGTTATGACTTGATTTTGAAGTAATTTTAGGTATCCTCTTGTCTTCCATGTTGTTTTAACTTGTTCTTATGCCATTAGGTATCTAGTCATATGTATTACTCTCAATGGGGGAGAGGCTTGTTTTCTAAGAGGAGGGTAGGATAGGTATTTCCTTTAATTTTGAGATTATAGGTTATAAAATTCTTTGTATTTGCTCTATCTTTCCCAAGGGATTCATGAGAGATACTACAACCCCATGCTTCACATCCATAAAGAATAACAGGGTCAACAAGATTCTTAAGGAGGAGTTTCTTCTTATCCAACTCAAAGATCAGGTTGATTTACAATTGTTTTCAAACCCATAATAAGCTTTCCATCCCCAATGAACCTTTCCTCGATGTTATAATTCCAATTGAGCTTGTGGTGAATATCGAGATTCCAAGATATTTGTATGAATTCCCTTCCTCCAAGTTGTTTTTGTCATACACAAAGGTATCATAAGAATCTTATTGGATTTAATAATCCTTATTAGTCTTATCAATATTAATAGTCACCCATATTGGAGAAAAAATCCTTGATGGTTCTTATTTGGTTTTCAAGATCATAGGGACTCCTTACCATAAGAATGATATCATCTCATCATAAAGAGATATTCAGTATTTATACCAATGAGAGTAGAGTGGAGAGCACAAACCTTTTTCCAAGCATTCTTCTAACTTGTCAGCGTATATACTTAAGGGGTAGGGGACAAGGGACAACCCAACCTTGTTTGACTCAATGGCTAGGATAATCTATTTTTCTGCCCTCAATGTTTTAAAGCTTGTAATAGCGTTCTCATACATCATTATTGTAGCAACCCTTAACTCAAGAGACACTTTTATCTTTTCCAACCCATTCCAAAGTAATAGTAATATATTATAATAATGCATTTTATAAGTTATTATAATATAGTATCACATTATTATATTAATGTATTAAAGTAATATTTACAAAAATATTAACTTATATTGATGAATTGAAAGTTAACTAGTGTGTCCCGAGGTGTGGGATGATCGTGTAGTGTGTTGTTAAGCCACTCAGTGATGTTAAAACTCACCGGTTCGAAACCTACGGTGACAAAAAATCCAACCATAATAAAGGTTGATGTGGCTCAGGCCGGGTACGATCCCAAGGGTGATTTTGTGACTTAGATGCCCACAGGTATGATTTCTCAAATATGTGAGTCAATGCTTAGTGCACAAATTAACAAACAAAAAAAGTTAGCTAGTGCATTAATATATTGATAGATTAATACATTAATATAATATCTAAATTAAAATTATTAAAATATATTGTAATGTACAAATATAAAATTATTGTTGTAATAATTAATTAATGTTAATAATATAATACATTAATAAATAGCATTACATTAAAATATTATTGGCAAATTAATAAAAGTATTTGTATACAATAATAAAATAATACATTTAATAAGTAATAGTAATGATACATCAATGTATACCCCATTAGAGTGTAATTTGGAGAACGAGTGCCACCTGGCTGTGATTTAATTCGGGGTTTAAATGTGGATAGCCCTCCCCTTAATTCTAGCATTACAGATGCAGGCTTATCATAATCACGCTGCCATGGGAGGGGCCCTTCAGTGAGTGAGCATTCTTGAGCTTCCTGGCCGAGTGTAAAGCTAAAAGCGGGTATAGGGGCATTAGATTAGGACTATTGGGTTTTTCTGGCCCGATCTGGACTTGCTGCGGTAATGCGGAAGTTGGTGTGGATTCGGAGCTCACAGATTGTGGCGCAACACCACAATGGTGGAGAATTCCGTTGGTATTCACATGCTAGCGAGTATCGGTTGTGAGTATCATTTGGTAGAGTGCACAGCAGCATGCGAAGAAAATGGGGTGTGCCACGTGAGTTCGCTTGGTATGCCCGTAGGGCGGTATGTGAGAGAAACTAGAAGCGCTCTGGTCGTAGCCACCTCTACTAAGGCAGAGCTCATGTAGAGGAAAAGCTCTGCTTTCTACCATTACTGAGGAGCAATTGGGTTGCAGCAGTATGGACACTGTCAAAATTGAGGAGAGTACCGAGCAATTCTACCCGTCTTGCATTGTCGAGGAAGACCTGACGCTAGCGGATTTGACTGCCATGGAAATGCCGAGCGACAAACTGACAGAGCCTCGCCGAGGAGATGCGTTCACATCTGCGAAGATGGGCGAGCCAGAGGCTCCTGGGTGCATAATTGAGGAATAACTTCCCGAGCAGGACATGGTGACTTCGGCGGCAGTTGGTGATGCGCAGGGCGACGAGCAGCAAGAGGACGAAAGGAACGGTGGGCAGGTTTACAGGATGCCCGATGTTCGTGATGACATACATGGCTTTCTCTGTAGCAAAGAGCACCTGTCATTGGTGTTTGAGCTCCGAGGCCAAATGGCTGACCTGGAACATCGTGCACTCATTATGGGACAGCGCTTGGACGTGCTATTCGATGCCTACTCGGACGCTCTTGATCGACGCAAATGTCCACTCTGCGAGTCATTCGCTATCCCGGCAGGCGTCACTTGGAAAACCGACGAAGAATCCAGGTCACCAACAACCTAGGACTTTCATGTTTTATGTTTTTAGCTTCTTGTTACTGTTTTTACTTGTCCTTAGACTTTAGGCACTGTCTGGTTTCCTCTGGGTAGGACAGGTGCCAATAGAATATAGTTGTTTTGGACATGTACAAATGCTGGTTTCCGGTCTCCAGCAGCATTCTGAACGACTAAACTCTTGACCATGTATACTCTGATTTTAACAGTTTAATATATTACTTGGGGGCCCGCCCTTTTATTTAAAAAATGATACATAATATTATAATAATACATTACACAAATTATTACATTAGAATAATGTATTAACCTATTATAATAATGCTTAAATATATTATAATTAATATATTTATACATTATTAATTAATATATTGCTAAAAGAGTATTTATACATTAAACATTAATACATTATAATAATGCATTTATAAATTACTATAATATATAAATACACTATAATTAATATATTTATATATTTAATAAATATGTTGATATAGTATTAATACATGTATTAAATTAAAACATCAATAAATAATATATTAATGTCAATTGGGTTTAGCTTGGATGGTTGTGAGAATGATTGTTATCAGCCTTCCCATACTTGTTCAATTCTCATAAATATAGAAAGAAAATGTTGTTTCAAAGTATTAATAAGTTAATAAAATATTATTAATTAACTCATTAATAAGCACTAAAATATTACAAAGCTATTAAAGTTTAATATTACATTAAAGTGAAAGTAAAAACACATTAATGACTACATTATTACATATATACAAAATATTAACCATGACCATGGCAAACCATGATACCAAGGTTGGCCATGATTGACTATAGTTGACTTTAATCATAAAAGACCACAAAAAATCATGCCCGTGACTATGGGTGGTGTGTGTGTGTATTGGAAATGTCCGTCCACAATGTGCATGATGTTGGGAGATATTTCATCGCATTGCAACAAATGGAAATGTTTATGACAATGGGATAATCTGTACTCATGTGATATTCAGAGATCTTTATCATAATGCAACATTGGAAAATGTTTGTGACATTGCGACAATGGGTTCTCTTCATCATATTGTGATGTTTTGAAATGTTTGTGACATTGTGACATTGATAAATGTTCATCCTGTGTGACATTGGGAAATGTTAATCATATCACGATGTTGGGAAATGTTCATCAAATTGTGGTTGTATTTGGAAAATTTTGTCACAATGCAATGTTGGGAAATGTTGGCGCATTGTGATATTGATAAATATTTATCAATTTGTGACGTTGAAGAAGGAAGTAATTAGAGTCGAAAATTTCAATGTTGGTAAATATTTCACATTTCAACATTAAGAAATGTTCGTCATTGTGATGTTGGGAAATATTCATGAAAGCGGTCTGAGAAATTAGTAAAATGTTGAACATTTCCTAACATTGAAATGTTTGTCACAATGTGCAATGTTGAATGTTCATACATATTGCGATGTTGGGTTATGTTCGCTAGAATGGGACATTGGTAAATGTTTATGACATTTATTCTGATAATTAGGAAATGTTCATAACATTGTGATGTTTGAAAATGCTCGTTAGATTATGACATAGAGAAATGTTCATCACATTGTAGCGTTGAGAGAAATGTTTGTTATTCGCGATGTTAGGAAAATATTTGTCCTGCTTGCAATGTTGGGAAAATTTCATCACAATGTAAATTGCAATGTTGGGAATTATTTCTGAGAACATGATTTCATGAAACACTTGACACATAAAAATCTTTTACTTTTAATGAAGTTGGGAAATGGTAGTCCTGATGAAATGTTAGAATGTTTCTCATGTGCGGCGTTGAAAGAAAAATGTTCGTCACATTGCCATGTCGAGAATATTTCATCAAAAAGAAATGTTGGTAATAAATCATTGCAATGTGATCTGAGTAAACACTTGAAAAATTGTAGAATCATATTTTGCACTTTCACGGCGTTGAAAGGGTCATCACAATGCAATGTGGGGAAATGTTTGTCACATTGCAACATTTGGTTCTATACATTGTGATGTAGGGTTTTTTGTTTGTCACATTTTGACGTTAGGAAATGTTTGTTTGAGACATTAGGAAATGTTTGTGACATTAGGACATTGGGAAGGAAGCTTGTCGGAATGCAACATTGGAATCTTAGTCACATTCGCGATGTTGGAATAATGTTACGTTACAATGTGAAGTTGAAATGTTAGATCACATTGAAAAGTTGGGAAAATGTTTATTACATTGTGACGTGAGGGAATGTTAAATGCACATTGCAAGGGTTGAAATTTTTTTTCACATTTGCAATGCCGGGAAAATGTTCATGACATTGTGGCGTGGGGAAATTTTCATCAAAATGCAATGTTGTGAATTAGTATCTGATGTGAAGTCAAAGATTTGACACATTGTAGAATCATCTCTTTAACTATGTGAAGTCAAGAAACAATCGACACATTGTAGAATCATCTTTAACTTTTGTGGAATTGGTAGTGACATGCATCAATGCAAAAATTTATTTTAAAAGGTTTAAAGGTTTGTATAGAGTGTAAAATGTTTAAAGGTTTGTAAGTAGAGTCTTTCAACATTTAAATAAGTTAAAGTTTATCTACGGATTTCACATTCTTATTTTTTCATATAGTGCCTATCTATCTTATATTCATTTCATATTGCACGATTCACATTTTGAAATATTTTGAGTTTACGATTGTTAAGATGTTTTTATTATTATTAAGATGTTGATCACAAAAAATAAAAATAAACACTATTCTGAGATATCAACTATTATTATTAAGATGTTGATCACTACTTTGAGATAACTAACTAAATGTTTCCTTTGTAAAAAATATAAAAAAATTAGAATCATAAGTGTTCCAAATACATTGATAACGTATGATCTTGAATTTAAATTAATTTAAAATAATACATATAAACTTCGTAGAGACTTTAAAGATTTAATTTATTTTAAAAAGTTTAATTAATTTATTTTAAAAAATTTAAAGGTTTGTAGAAAGCCTAAAATATTTAAAGGTTTGTACAGAGTGTCAACATTTTTTAAATTAGTCAAATTTGATTATAGAAACTATGATTATTAAGATAATTTTTATTATTATTAAGATGTTGATTACTTAAAAAAATATACACTACATATCAACTATTAACTATTAGTATGAAGATGTCAATCATTACTTTCAAATATTAACTATTATCACACATTACATCAATTAATATATCAAATATTTTTTTAGATATTACTAATTTATCTAATATTCTCTCCCAAATATTATGACATAACATATATTATTAATATCGTTAATTTATCAAATATTCTCTCCCAAGTTGTATGAGCAGATATATTTTATGTTGAGTTCTCCATACACATATATTTTAGGTTGAGTTCTGCAAGCATAGTGAATAATTCACATTAATGAGATTACAATTATTAATATGTTTTATTTATTACAAAGTTGGTGATCACTAAAAATATATATTCTAGATTGAACTCCGCTTGCTCGCTAAAGAGATTATTATTATGTATTTTAGGTTGAGCTCCCCATGCAATGGGCATGCGCAGTGAAGAGATTATTATTATATATTTTAGTTTGAGCTTTGCATGATTAGTGAAGATATTATTAGCTTTGCAAATTTTAGGTTATTATTTAATGTTAACATTTCATTCAATACATTGGAAGGATATTTAAGTTTTAATCATTATAAATTATATTTTGAGGTCTGCATGTTGAGTGCATGTTGAGTGAAGAGATATTTTGAGTTCTAAATTTTTTTAGTGAAGAGATATTATTGGTCGAAGTGTTATTTTACAATATTCCTAATTTATTGTAAAACCATATTAGATTGAGAATGGTCGTTCTTACCACACTAATCAAATATTCAATTTTCATATTATTCTAAAATTTTGTACAAGTATGATTAAATTCCTAAATTTCAAATTTCATATTATTCTAGAATTTTGTAAAAATATAAATAAAGGTGTAAATGAGAACCAGTAAGAATAAAAAATTATCATAGGGTTATGTTAGTCAAAATATTTATCAATTATTATCATGTTTTTTTATACTAATTTATAAAATTTGATATCCCACCAAGTAGCGACTCAAACAATATAATCTCTGGAATAACAAGCCAAACACGAATGTGTCAAGATATATGGATTTTCTTACATTCTTGGTATTCGCAAAGCTTAGAAGTTACAAGAACGACACTGCATACTGAGAAGTTACAAGAACGACACTACATACTAAGAAGTATAGACTAAATGACTATATATTTTTGTTTGATTTCACGACACTGCATACTTAGAAGTATAGACTAAATGACTATATATTTTTGTTTGATTTCACGACACTGCATACTGAGAAGTTAGGTATTTTCATAAGACAAGTCTCGTATAATGAAGAATATAAAATTTTCCAAAGTTTTGGATTTGCCCTGTTGAAATTTATGTTCAAGAATCGTGTCCATATACTTAGCCATCTAGAAAAATAAACATACAATGAAACCCAATGTTTTGTTACAAATATTTCATGATCTCACGCTTCATTGCAATTTGCAACACTGCATGCGCCATCATAAAATGATTTGTCTTACAACCCATCCGTGAATATATAATTCGTCACCGCCAATTGCAATAGATGCTACAAACATATTTTATGGCTGCCACAATTACGCCGAAAGGCATACACCTATTGACAATGGGCACAATTAATCACCTTTTAATCTAAAATTCTAATCTTATGGCTAACAATTG
>SNQJ01S0073557.1:0-37621 GCA_010110895.2 Picea sitchensis
GATTTGATGTGGAGCATGAGCAAGCTATTGGAGAGCTTGGATGTGTTGTGACTGGTTGTGGGTCAGTTTGGACAGTGGAAGACAGAAGGGTTCTAAGAATATGAAGAAAAGAAAAACCCTAGTTTCTTAGAAGTAGACACTTGTTGCATTATACACTGGTCGCGTTCACACACGGGTTGTAGTGAGCCAGGGCACATTCACACGCGGGCTGCACTACTGACAGGTCACGTACCTGTTGACAGATTGATATCTTTTGAGGATTGTTGCCTCATCTCAGTTGGTGTTGAGGATGTAATCTGAGTCTTTCATATAGAGATGGTGCTCTTATAGAGTTGTACTCTATTCAGTTGTTGCTGATAAACCCCAAGGATTGTAGTCCGTAATAAAAAGAAAAATTGTACATACATCTTTTGTTCTTTGTGTTCATTGTGATGATGACTTGTTGATGATATATTGTTGATATATGTTGTTGATATGTGCCTACATCTAACTGGTTATAAACGACATCAATGGGTAATGAATAAATGTTGAATGCTAATTGATGAGTTTTGTGCAAGAGGGAAGTTTTGGGAAAAAGAGCCCCACACTCATTCACTCCCCCTCTAAGTGTGGTAGGTGTGTCCAACACTAACAACATGGAAAATGACCTTTAAATCGATCGAGTACAGAGTAATTGCACCATTGGACCCCTCAGAAGGAGAAAGGTTTGTAGAGGAGACATGTTTGGACTTGGAAGAAATAAATCATCTATATAGGAATACCATGCAAGAAGAAGATTATGTCAACCCAACTGCATATGGGGTACTCAGCTGGAAAAGCATTATGTCGTGTTCCTCAAACTCGGATACAGGTCTGGAAAATTGGCAGTAGAGGCTACATGAAGTATCCATAAGGAGGTATGCAAGAATAGAGTGCGTTGTAAGGTGGTTTGATAAAGAGGTAAGGAAACTATTGGCCCTTAACCAAGGTTTGGAGATCCTTGGTCATGTTTGACCTCTTTTGGGACTTCGATAAGATGTTCGAAGGTAGAACGAAAGTCAAAGTGGAGATTGCGGGATCTCGACCCCTTTTTAAGGTAGTTTTTGGGATTAGGGGTTATGTAACGGGTATGGGATGTCAGCCCATGGGTTTACACATGTTTAGGCCCATTTTGTAATGTATAAATAGAAAGCTAGGCGATGTAAGTAATGGTGTATGGGTGTGGTGCTAGGTGTTAAGTATTGTGCTAAGTGCAAGTAATTGTAAGAGGCTTTGTGCATAGTATATGTTGAGACTTGCAAAGCTAAGTGCAGGTCATATGTGGTGCTTTGTGTACAGACTATGAGAAGCTTTTTGTTGTAGCCTAACTCGGGGAAGGGCGATCTGGCGAGGTGCGTGCAGATCTCTTGTCCTCTCCAGAGTAAGGTTTTGATGCTCTGTGCCTGTAAGAAGCTTGACAGAAGATAATAAAGAAGAGAAGAGTTGGTGGACGTAGCCCCACACTTGGGTGAACCAAGTATATATTGTGTTATGGTTGCTTTGTGTATTATGGTTATATGTTATTGATGTGATTTATGCTTAATGTTGGTATCTTTATGTATGATGCATCTGGTATGATAGCTTAGTTCTTGGTAATGTGAATGAATGTTAGATATAATCTATCTCTCCATGATAAGTCCTTAGATGTGTTAGATCTTGTTGAATACTGTGTTGCTTTGCAATTAGGGTTTACATATGCGATCTGAATAAGGGTGAATGATAACTGCAAAGTGATTTTTAAAGTGTTGTAATCATAGATCTGTGCCCCAGCTAAGGTTGCATACACTTGAGTCCTGTAACCACCCCTGCCTCTACCTTGGGTGAGAATTCATCTGCTTCTCAGGTGTTGCTGAAAGGCCCAGTAGTTAGGGTTTTGTTGGTGCGTTGTTGAAGCATTGAACCCTGGGTCTTCCCTCATTGCCAACAAATGGTTATGTTGCCAGGAACTGAAGAAAATAAAGCTCTGTGCGTAGATCTATTGCTTTAGTGCGTAGTATTCTACTTGACTTGTGAAGCTCTGTGCTAAGAAGAGAAATCTAATTTGAAGAAAAGAGGTAAGATATTGAAGCTTTGTGCTCTGAGAAATGTAAGATAAGTAAAAAAAATTGTTTCGAAAGTATGGCTATAGGTATGTTTGATAAATTTTGTCCTAGTCTGAAAACTAGGGCACAGTTAGAAGAAAGAAAATTTGATATGAATAGATCTGATAGAAGCAATGAAATATATGTTATTCCTATGCATATAAATAATGTTTGGACTAACAAATGGATGCAGGATCCTAGAAACAATTTTTTGCAGATTAGTTACTGTGATCCCTGTGCGCAGTACAGGAAATATTAGGGATCATTTAAGAGAAAGAGAGGATCAACCCTTTGTTACAGTTGCATAAGACCGAGACATCTTGCTAAGGAATGCCCTGGTAGAAGACCTAGTTGTATTTTCTATAAAGCTATGGACCATGAATTTTTGGATTGTCCTAGAATGATTGCTAAAGTTGAAAAGATGAATACGAAACAAGAAAACTATGAGATGGGCCAAGAAACTAAGGATATGATAGAACCTCAAAAATAATTAGAGACTATATTACTACAGATGAAACAAACCTTGAATGATCACAAAAATATTAACTTATCAGAGGTCTTAAAAGAGAAAGAGTACATAGAAACAAGAATAGGAGAATTTGACATAGACTATGTTTTGGATGAGGAAACACATGTGAAAATCATGATAGAAAGAAGTTGGAAAATTTTGGGAAAGCCTACTATGGTTCCTTCATTAGAAGGAATAGGATTATTTAGAGGAAAGTTGATAACCCTATGTGGAAGACTTACCCAGACATCTATGATTTCTCATGGCACTTCGACAGAAGAAGAATTTGAGATTGTTGAATTTGTTGAGAACAACACCCCATTTGCTATCTTGCTAGGAAAAACCTGGATTGAGAAAGATCAGATATGAAGGAAACAAGAAGAGGAATATCTAGAACAAAAAAAGCAAGAAATAAGAGATTTCATGGCTAGGAGAATAACACACTTCCTGGAAGAACAAGAGAACCAGTCGAAGCTACTAAGGACCAAAGATATGGATGTCGAAATTGAAAGAACACAGGAAGATTGGAGACACCTATCTGTACAAGAGAGTAGAGCACCTACCCCAGAAAGAGAAGAAGTATTACCCTTGAATCCTATGAAAGACCCTCCAGAGTGAGAAGTTATCATGCCAAGAGAAGATAAGAACGATAATGGAAAGAGGAAACCGGTGATACAGATCACAAGAAAGAAGGCCAGAAAGCTCAGTAAGAAGAGGGAAAAGTTAGAAAAATTGCAAAAAGTTCTAGAGAATACTTTGTAGAAGGAAGGTTTCCAGAACTCAAACTTCGTTGGTATATCAGTACAACACAGATTGGCACTTCACCATGACAAAGAAATATGACCGTTGGAGGAAATATGATCGTGCAAACGACACTCCCGAACGATTAGGAAAGTAGTTATGGCCCAAAAGTTTGCCATTGGACCGTTGGGACTGCACCATAATGAACGAAATTGCATTGAATAAGGCTTTGTGACCCGTTGAAAGAAACCGTTTTGGAAATATCTATTTATCCCATCGAGCGTTGCACTGAGAACACTTTTTCCAATTGTGATTATCCAAGCCCACAGAGAACTAGTTGATTTCATGCAGTGATCATCGAGACCTCACCATCCATTATGTTACATTGATTATTGTTCACTGACCCGAGATATCAAATATCAAGTGTTCATGTTAGACGCAATTAGTGCAGCAGAAAAATCCTTCAAAGAGATTCTAATAGACCTCATGGTTGAGAAGGTGATGTCCACAGGCATCCATGCCTCATCGACGCGAGGAGTGAAATCCTCCCCATCGACTGCTCATGGATCTAGACCATCCCGAGCTGCGACCGAGAAAATAACCAAGCATCGTGATGACTTGGTGAATGCGAAGCTAATTCCATCCATCCTACCCGACTAAATCCCACCCCTAGCCGATGTGGTGAGTCATGAAAGTGTCCTGAGTGACTTCGACTACAAATTCATTACTGCATACCTCCCAAAGGGAATACAAGCAGGCAGACCGTACTTGGAGAGGATTCCAACCTTGAAGATCAGTGACTATAACCTAGGATACCACAAGAGCTATGGCATGCTCGCACGTCAGAAATATTTGACCAAGAATAAGGGTAAGAATTTCAATATCATCCCCCAACCATGGACTGTGGACATCGCGAGGTCCACTGTCTTGAATGCGATGAGGATACCACATTTTGGAAGGCACCAGGAGCTTAACGTGTGCGTTAAGCTCCTGTTGTCATGGTTCGATGGTGGGTATCTATGGTTAGACAGACGCATCACTGTCGATCCAGAACTGATCCATAGGATCACCGGATTGAGCATGTAGGGACCAAACCCGCAAGACTTTTATCCAGGCAAGGTTGCAGATCATGACCTGGTGCAGAAGATCAAAGACACCTACAGTGATGTAGAGAAAGGGACGTGAGGCTACAAGGTAACCTCCATTCAGAATGGCGCAGTACATCTTGCTTGCCAGTTGATTGTTGGTAAGATAGTCTGAAAGAAAAAAACCATGCAGGTCACAGGGTTTGTCATTGACCTCACAGGAAAATGCGTGGAAGGACTACAGATGAACTAGGCCAGTTACCTAGTCAATCAGTTAGAATTGGATTATCGTGAAGCTTAGGATCAGGTCTATGAGTTCCATTTTAGCTTGTTGTTGATCCTCATCGCATTCACTTCTTGGGAGATGCCAGAAGGTGTGACCTTCCATGACATTGAGTCGTTCGAACCATTATCTGCGAAGTTCACCATGCTCTGGTATTCGAGCGATATTGGGAAACAATGGTAGTCGGACGCAGTATTCCATACCTATTACCTTCAGTTGAAGAGGGCTATTGAGTCTTTCCCTCGTATGACGTCGAACACCCTGGACAAGTTCTATCCCCTTATGAAGTTATGCATGGATAGACATTTTATTTATATCACTGAGCGTGTAGAATAAAGTAAATAAGAGCTTCAGTCCTACTACAAGCTCACAGAGGAGGACCTGGAATAAATCACTAAGGAATGGCCCATAGAGTTCCTTATACCAGTCGACCAGACATAATTGTCTGACCCCAACCTCATTAGAAGTACAGTGGTTACTCGCGAAGAGTATGATGCACCCAACAGTAGCAGGAAGAAAAATAAGGAAGATGTACAGGAAATACATAGCAGATCAGAAGAGATTGCATCAGATTCACCTAGAAGAGGAGGAGATGATGAAGTGGACAAAGAATAAATAAGGGGAAGAAGACAAGCAGTAGCAGGGTGAAGTAACACCGCCTAGGAAACCCCTTGAAGAGGCAGAGACATCCAAGAAAAGAAAGGTTTCCCCAACGAAACCTACATCGCGAAAGAATTTCAAAGCGAGTAAGCCGAAGCTGCAGACTGTACTCACGGTCGATGAATTCGACTTCATTATCGCAGTTGTATCATATGCCTCGGAAGATATTTTGTAGAGAACTTAAGACAAACAAGAAACCATGTATGAAAGGATTGAAGCAGAGCTGAAAGGAGTACAACAATCCCTTCACTCCAGCCGTGCAGTGTCCACTATGTCCCCGCCACTAGAAGAACCAGAGTTGGGAGATGAGCCTAACCAAATCCGCAGAATAATTGATGCGACCGAATCTCACCTTCATCGTGTTCAGGAAGAAAAAGAAAAGGCCACAATGGCCCTGAAACAAGCACAAGAGGAAATCATAGAGAAACGTCGAGTTGCGCAACAAGAGAAGGATGACCTCCAAATCAAGTTCGAAGAGGATAGAGCGCAGATACAGCAAGAGAAAGAATAGTTGCTCATGGGGTAGGTTGGAGTTAAAGAAGCAGTCTACAGAGCACTTCTCTATGTGACGGGCTTAGAGAAAATGGAGGAAGACCTGGTGGAGAATCAAGTGGTGAAGCTTGTTGATGCCATTCAGCAACTTCAATAGAGAATAGAAAAACTGGAGCTACAAACAATGCCAAGCACTCCGCAAGAAGTGTGAGACCAGAGAGAAGAAACTACCCGGAGCATAGTTGAAAGTATCAAATCATTAGCCATGGAATGTAAATAGATAAGCAGTCATAGTGCACAGACTTATGAGCATCTTACCGAGGACCCTAAACTAAAAACACTGGAGTCGCAGCTCCAGGAAGCAAAGCAATAAGAAGCAATAGTACAAGCGTAGTTAAATCCCTTAACAGTGGTCGAGGGAATGAAAATATCCCAAGAACCGTGCATGGCTCAACAATAGGTCCATTCCATGCAAATCAAAGTCATGGAAGTGACTTAGAAGCTCCAGCCAGTCCAGGATGCAGCTTGCCTACTTTTTGAGGAGATTGAAGGCTGAGGAGTAGAGTTGAAATGAGTAGTCACTTCGATAGAACAAAGATTAGAGGGACCTGTGAATGAGGCAGTTATTCAAGAGTTTTTCGAGCAGGAAGCCTTGGCGCAACAACAAGTTGAAGAAGCTCAAGAAAAGCTCAAGTATTTTGAGGTAGAGTTACCTAGACCAGAGTGACTCGGGATGAGTCACATGTGAGTGTTGGGGGCCTGTTGGCCCTTGACCAAGTTTTGGATATCCTTGGTCATGTTTGGCCTCTTTTGGGACTTTGACAGGCTGGTCGAAGGCGAAGCGCAATTCGAAGCGAAGATCGCACGATCTCGGCCCCTTTTTAAGGCAGTTTTTGGGATTAGGGGTTATGTAACGGGTATGGGATGTCGACCCATGGGTTTACCCATGTTTAGACCCATTTTGTCATGTATAAATAGAAATCTAGGCAATGTAAGTAACGATGTATGGGTGTGGTGCTAGGTGATAAGTATTGTGCTAAGTGCAAGTAATTGTAAGAGGCTTTGTGCATAGTGTATGTTGAGACTTGCAGAGATAAGTGCAGGTCATCTATGGTGATTTGTGTACAGACTATGAGAAGATTTGTGGCTTGTCAAATGAAGAAAAAGGGAGTCAAAAGGGTTTATTAATGTCACTTAGTTAGGAGATGTTATGTGTTCAAAGTGACATTAAGGAAATAAGGTAACTTTATATTAATATGTTACTTGACCATTTTTAAAGTGACTTCTAATATTAAAATTAAAATTGGAGGGAAAATGAGGTTAGGGTTTGATTTGGTCAAAAGGGGGGAAGTTCTAGAAGGCATTGAAGAGGATAAAAAGAAGGGTAGAGCTTCATTTTGGAATTATGATTTGATCTCTCATTTTGGAAGTACTCTTGGAGCCATTGCTTCATTAGGGTTTAGAAAAACCCTTCCACTATTGGTTTGGTTTCGGTGGTGCAATATCCATCCTAGCTAGACAAGAGAGGAATCCATCCAGGATTTCCATTGGAGCTTCAAAGTGGGTTTCATATTCAACTAGAGGTTTATCATCAGTGCAAAGGGGATTTGCAAAATTATTTGGAGGAGGTCAATCTCATTTTTTTCAAGTACCAGGAGGGTTTCAAGAAGCTTATCAGAGGCACCCTCGCTTGTTGAAGATGTTTATCCGGGGAGGCCCCTCTAAACGCCTAGCCTTGTCCCGTAAGGGCCTTGTCCCACGAGGGCCTTAGCAGACTGAAGAATATTGCAGGATGGTATTGGGAGGCAGACTCACTGGTTGAACACAGTTACTCATGTGAGTCCCTACTTGTTGCATTACCTCATCATGCGAGGATCTCCGTAAGAGGGGTTTGGTGATTGTAGCAATCCATTCTTGGTTAGATCCATGAGAGTTACATTGGAATAGTGGGTTGTTTGCAGAATAGACAATGTTGGAGCATATTTTTGTAGGGATAGGAGAGCCTTGGAGCAATTGGCATCATCTATTGACATCATTCCAAGTTGCTTGTTTGAGTTTGTAGTGTTGTTGAAGATGTTATAGAAACCATTAGACTTTTGTTGTTTTTATATTTCCTGACTCCATTCTTAATAAAGGATGCGCATGTTGTCACTTCTATTATATGTGTACTTAGATTGGTAATATGTAGTGCATGCAAATTGTTTGTGGAAATAATTCTATTGGATTTTGCATAAATTATATCAGAATATAATTTTTTTAACAAAAGTGCAACACCAACAATATTGTAATTTTCATAGAAAAACACTTAAATCCTTGCCTAGTATATTTGGGGACATTACAAAATCAAGCAGAACAACCATAGAACAGGTATTGAATATGAAAAGGATGTCACCTTTTATAATCTGGTTTACACCAAACCGATCCAATTTCAGAGTGTTGGATTTCTTCAAGAAAGTTCAGATTCACCTACTCCAGTTCAAGAGTAGATTCCAATATGCCAACATTGTCGGCGAGTTTTCCATGTTGAAGATCAATGCTTCAATCTTCATCCTTGCGATCATTTTGGACATCATAATCATACTTTAGATAGGTGTTTCAAATCCAAGACAATGACAAGAGTAAAGAACCACTATGGTTGGATTCCTTCTTGGCGATGGTCATCAATAGTCAAGAAGATATCTTAGTCATATCGATGAATTCACTCTCGAGTATTGACACATCTTACAGTGAAAGGATTAGCATCTTCTCACCTTGTCCCTGACATGGGGGGAGATCATCAGTGATTGATAGTCCAACCTCTAGTTTCAAAGTCTTATCAGTCGAGCAACAACAAGCGAGCGTGATTGGTTTGTGGTTTTCCTTAAACCATCACTCAGTAGAAGACCTTCAACTTCTGCTAGACAACAATTTGTGGTTTTCCTTAAATGACCACTTAGCAGAAGACTTTCAACTTATTCTACATCATAGTTTATGGTTATATTTAAACCAGCATCGAGAGAACTTCCAATTAGCAGAAGACATCAGCTTCCAACTTCTAGCTTACTTAGGAAATTTTTCATGAACCATTGAGCCTAGAGCAGGTTTCCATAGTTTGTGGTCATCCTTAAACCACCAGATTGGTTTGTGGTTTTCCTTAAACCACCATCACCAATCGGTTTGTGTTCATCCCAAAAACACTAGATTCAGAGAGCACATTCAACCATCAACAATTGTACACTTCCATATTTCAACTTCCCACTTTCAGATATCAACTCTCACCTTGCACTCACATACACCCCTTCGGATTAAGGGGAGGAAATGTTGGAAATGCAATCCATTAGGGTTACCCACTTGACAAAATATGAAATGTCAAGCTATTTTAACGGACGTCAAGAGTCCAAAAAACCTTGAAACATAAATCCAAAGGTCACATCATGTATATATATACATGTATCATATGATTAATACAATCAATCTAGCTTGATAGACTGGAGAATGCACAAATTTTCACTAGCTGCAAAAATAAATTCAAACGCCTATTAAAATAGGCACTAGAGAAATCCTCATGAAGCTCATGTTGATATGTTGATTTTATTTTATACTTTGATTATTAACATCAATAGTTTCCATTGTTGATTGTTTTACTCCATTGCACCGAAATGATAGAGTTAACTTATGTATCATCATGTTGGTTTTAGTTTTCAATTACTATTAACTCTTGAAGATTCAAATATGCTAGGTAATCTTGGTAAGGTGTTCCTTCATATAGTTGAAGAGGAAGACACTTTTTTCATATTTTCCTAATTGTATCATTTTTGTTTTAAAAAATCATGGATGAATCTTTATTATCTCATTTTCATATCCTCATAGTTCGCCTAGCCGAATCTTGCAATCATGCACCTCTTGAGGGTGTGCGATGCCATGACATTTCTCACTTGGCAACTTGGAAACACCAAGGATACTTCTTCTAGACTACGCCTCTTCACCTAGAGCGTACCCATACTCCGTTCTAGGCTATGAGCTAGTCACACTCCTACTCTAATGCAAATCTTGTGTACTTAGACAATTTTTAACAGCTTAATGCTTAGTCATATATAAGCATACATCCATGAAATGAAGAGAACACTTGTGAAACAAACAAGAGAAACACAAATATAGTGCGGACAGTAGAAAACATGCCTAACACTAGGCTAGGTCTTATTATTGTAAAACTGTTACAATATGAGAACTACCTGCTCACTTTACAACTTGGGCAGAGTCACAACTCACCTCACCTCACCAAGACCCTTATACACATATTTGTCACACCGAGATTTGTCCGTCGTAACATCTTTCGCAACTTCTGCGGAGCACCCAAATGTACATCCACCAAACACTTGTCATCTATTCTCTATTGCAAGACTTCAAAAAGACCTGCGGTTCTATCTCCCACCATTCCTTATACAAACCTGCGACAAGACTTCCTCCAAACTCAGCCCAAAAGAAGGTCGTTCCAACTCTGTCCACATAATCACCTCAAGGCACAAGTCCTCCCATGTGGAGCAACTTGGCACCTTGAGGGAGCTCTCTCCTCTTCGTCTAAGTCTGCCTCAGAATCGCAGAATTGATCTTGCTCTTTTTGTTCTTCAAATCTGCCTCCCTTGGTTGTGCACCATTTTTCTATAGGTACTCCAAAGGTCACCATCGCAAATCGTTGCGTCATTTGGGTGTGTTGTGCCCCTTCACGAACCATCATGCTCAAATGCAATGTTGCGCCTCTTCGCAGACCTAGTTGCCCAAACGAATCATCGCGTTCCTTCACATAGTCGGTCACCCAAATGAACCCATATGTTCATCCAAATGAACCCATGCGTTCATCAACCATCATGTCCCTTGGTGTGTTCCTAATGTCAACGTTCCCCAATCTCTTGGCCATTTCATACTTAAACAAGCCCCTTGGCAGGTTCACATGCCCAAGGCACCCATTTTCCCAACTAACGCAATACTTAAGTGGCAAAGCAACCCCAAGTTCCGCTTCCTTGAAGACTTGAACGAGGTTATCCGTTCTAGGGAAAGACCTTACACTCATTAAGTTACTTAATGCAAAAGAAATAACAACTACTTCAAACCTTTCTAAAAGGTTTCCAAATAAAGCTGGTAGCAAAAAACAAATGTTTATCACTTGTATAATGAGTAAGTTGTTAATGCAAAGGAGACGCTCCTGTAAAAACGCTTTACCAGCTTGTTTTGTTTGGCCGATGAAAATGGAAATAAAGTTGTAATACATTGCTTCTGAAACATGTTTCTTCCGTATTTTATCATTACGCTTTTGACACATGTTTCTTCCCCTACTTTATCATTCTACAATAATGTTCAACGCGTTTCTTACAGAAGATGCTTAATATAAGGCTTGCGACGCAACCATATTTCTTATGCGTTAACATAATTTTTTTCAGGTAGTTTCATTAAACCTTCGGAAAGGTACAAATATTTGAGTAATCCCTCGAATTTGATTTACCATCGTTCAAAAATCTGGTCTGTAAAGGTGCCAATATCTCAGCAATTCTTCGAATTTGATTTACTATCATTCAGAAATCTGGTTTGGAAAGGTGCAAATGAATTTGATTTACCATCATTCAGAAATCTGGTTTGGAAAGGTGCAAATATTTGAGTAATTCTCCGAATTTGATTTGCCATCGTTCAGAAATCTGGTGTGGGCACTCCCTATCATGCGAATAAAGCGATATTATTTATGCGAGTCCACATAGTATCTCTGCTAATGGTCAGGAATGCCTCTTTATGCAAGCCAGTATTTGGGGAGTTTGCACTTTACATTATCGAATATGGATCTCAGCAGTAGTTTATAAAGATATTATACAGGTTGAATGGGTTAATGGTTAAAAACATCTTGTTCCTTTTAACAGGTCACAAGTTCAAATCCAGAGAGGTAGGATATGTATACTTCCATAAACTTTACTAGTTAAATAATTGAGGAAATATTCAAGTTATTTAACCATTACTGTACCAACCTTGTAAAACTTGACATGGAATGAAATAATAAATAAAAATACACCTTAATAAATTGGATCCATCTAAGTATTTGATAGATCTAAATTTAAAATAGTATTTAAAAAAAGATTTCATTTCACAATTTTGAATTTTGAAATGTGTTCAAAATAAAATAATAATGAAGTAAAAAAAATAATATTTCTATTCCATCATTTATTGCATGTCTTTTACTAATAAATTTAATTCTTAATACTACATAGTTTTATCATTATTTCTATTCCATCATTTATTGCATGTCTTTTACTAATAAATTTAATTCTTAATACTACATAGTTTTATCATTAAACTATTATTATTACATATTATTATTTATTTTTTTTTTTTTGTACCTAGGGGAATCGGTATCATACTCGGGTGACACCTGGTCAACCTCACCACGGGTCACTTTATAACCCCTAGAGAACGCGACACCAGCAAGCACTCTCCAAGTAAATCTGGTGAGAACTCCTAACTGAGACCCTCATTTTTACATAAGGTTCCTTCCATTTACACTCCACATTCTGCTAATCGGGATCTACACTCTCATGTAAAACTATTATTATTATTATCATTGTCATTGAAAAAAATTAATTTATCAATACTTTTTATATAAAATTAAGACCTGAAAACATACATAATGCATAAACTCTATTTTAAAAAATTAATTCTACTTATTATTGGATCTTTTAAAAATATATTTGTATTAATTGAGTTAGTGTAATAACATGTAATTTTGTTATTTCTTAGTATTTAAATTTTTAAAATGAGAAAGTATAAATTAGTTGATTATCTTAATCTTTGTTAAAATTTATTTGTTAATTAAAATTATAAATTAGTCAACTATTTTAACCTTTCTTATTTTTGTTAGAATTTAATTGTTAATTAGAAAATATAAATTAGTTAACTATTTTAACCTTTCTTAAAATTTAGTTGTTAAATTTTAATTTGTTAAATTTAAAATAAAAATACATTTTAATCATAAATAAAATTCATGGATTGTTATTATTTTGTATTTTATGTATCTTCTATCTTCGATGTATTCAAATTTATAAAAAATAGCTTATATAAAAATAATCTATAGAAAGTAAAACATTTAGAACTCATTTTATAATTAAATTATACTAGCCAAAAGTATTTTAATTAAAACTTTATTAAATTATTAAAACTAAATAACTAAATTAAAATTAAATAATAATGTATTTTTTATTATAAATTTATTTATAAGTTATTTTGTGTTTCATTAATTTTATTCAATACATTAAATATTTATATAAAATAAGTATACTAAAAAAAAAAATTATTTTAAAAAAAAAATAAGTTAAAATAATGAAAACATGTACAAGTTTATCTATAAATTGTTATTTTGTGTTTCCTTACTCTATTCAATACATTAAATATTTATATAAAATAATTATATTAAAAAATATTTATTTAAAATAAAATAAAATAAAGTTAAAATAATGGAAACATGTACAAGTTTTTGAAAGGGAAACGTTTGAAAAAGTGGCCCCTTTCAAATAGTTGGTATGTAGGAGAAATGCAATATATAAAAAAAAATACAAAATATATAGATTTATAAGGAAAATGTTATATTTTTTAAAATTGAAAAAAAAATGTAATATACAAAATTCAATATATATATATGGATATATAACTTTTTTTAATAACATATTATTTTGTAAGAAAATAAGAATAATATATATAATGACATTTTAAAGGGAAACTCAGGTTTGTATTAATTTTCATAAATAATTACATGTTTCAAAGTTTTATGGTTTGGTGGTTTTGACTGCAAATTCCATATTTGTATGCATAATATAACTTATGAAAATACTATAATCATGTTAATCTTGAAATGTTAGGAACTCCTAAGTCTGTTGAATTCTAAATAGAATATGAATTTTAATTTTTCCATATGAAATGTGATGAGGTTATGATTGTTCTCAAATATTGTCAAACAATTAATGGTAATGTTAACAAATTTAAGTAAAATGATGAAAAAGGTAAGATAAAATGGGATGTCAACTTTTGCTTTAAGAATTTAATATTATCATTAATTATCAAAATGCCAAACTATTGACAAATCAATCTCCTATCTCTATTTGTTTTTAAAAGATCATTAACATAGATAAAAAAATATTTTCCTATAAATTCAATACTCTTTACACCCCTTGTAAGTACTTAAATAAACTTAGAAACATTAAAAAAAAACACCCAAAATATTAGTGAAAATCATTGAAATGCCTTATAAATATCATCAACCATACCATACAATAGAATAAAAACATTGTATAATATAGTCAATAACATTTCCAAAACGTTTTGTACATGTTTTTGGATCATACCATACAATGTTTCCAAGTATAAAAACATTGTATAATATAGTCGGCAACATTTCCAACTTCCAAAGCCTTTTTACATGTTTTGGATTATTGAAACATTTTGGATACTAAGACAGTGTCAAAGTAGATATTTCTTGCAACTTAAAATAACCCTAACATCCTTTAAAATTCAAAAAAAAAGTTAAGAAAAAATGTATTCTCATTTTGGCAACGGCTAAGGGCCCATAGCCTTCTAATAATATCTGCAAAAGTTTCTTCGAACGATGATCGTCTCTAAAATTCTAATGAGATGTGTTTTTAAAATATTAGGAAAGTTTAATAACTACGTTGTTGTAATTTAAATTTAAAATTTTAATAATTTAAATTTTATAATTTCTCCATATTAAATTTAATTTATTTCTTGTAATAATTTTGCATTGAAAAATTGAAATTCATTTTACAATTTAATATAAGGGAGATGAGTATGTATCTATGAGATGACATATAATACAATATTAATCTATATAATATTTAAAAGTAAATAAAACAAATAATATGTTCATCTATGCTATTATAGATTAATGTTATTATAGATTAGATGATATTCTTTGGGAAAGTTCAATTAGAAAAGTGTCATGATATGAAATGTTTTCCATACTTATGGAATTTAGAGGTTATAGTGGTAACTGTATAAAAAAAATTATATAGATTAGATGACTAACATTATTATAAATCCAAATATAAAAAAAAAAATATGAAATATATGTGTGTATATATACACTCACATTATTTTATATTTATTTTATTTTTTAATATATCCAAAGATAATATGGATCTATGTTGATTCAATCCTCAATCCATGACATATGAAATATTTTTAATATCATTGAACTATGTTGGTATTTAGTTATATTTTTTTTACAATAAGGATTGTTTTAGTATTAGAAAAAATTTCACAACTATACTTGGACAACATTCATAAAAAAAATAGTAGAGTTGGATTAGTAACTAGATACAAGAGAAAAACATCCTATATGCTATTATGTTTGATAGTCCACACAAACTTTATAGATATATCTTAAAATAGATCAATTTTTAAAAAAATGTATTCCTATAACACACAAATTAAGGCCAATTTAGGGATTTCATAGTTGATTCCACCCAGGTTCCCAGGCCACTAACATCACCTTGTAAGTTCCAATAAAGTATCAATTTCTAGAAAGTACTATAGAGTCTTTGTTCGCCACGGAGGGAACAAATTCCTCATAGACAACAAATAGTTTGTGTGCATGTGCAAGGGTTAATGAAGGCTAAGATGTGCACCACTAGATTTGTGAGGGATTCTGGAGAAACCTTCAGTTCCAACTTTTTCCCCTTGACGATAACTAAGGTTATTGTAGATTCCTTCTCCTAATCCCAGAGGCCCAAGATATGTCTACCCTCCTCTAGGGAATTATTGTCCCTGACTATATATACTTCCTTCTTCTAATGTATAATGGTATTCTTCTATTTTTCCAATTCTAAGGCTCAATTGGTGGCCATGCCCATAATTGATGGAGTTTGATTTTCACATTGGTGGAGGCCCTTCAATATAATTTATATTTAACCTAGAAAGGAACAACAATAGAAACATTGAGCTATTGCTTTCTTGCTCTCATTGTTGAAGACCTAGTTTGTACTCCATCTTAAGAATGACTAATTACAAATAAATGAGACTACTCCCTTGGATACTGCAACCACTCAACTTTAATCTAGAGGTCTAACCAAATTATAAACCAATTCATGAGAAAAATATCCCACGTTCCTCATATATTTCATATTAACTACCAAGCCCACACAATTTCTATGGTAGACTTGAAAAACAATAAAATACAAATAACTTATTGGAGCTCTCATGTGATGCAGGAGTATTTCACCTTCAAAATCAATATTGTTGATTTGACCTAGGGATATTTACATTTACTAAGGGAGCGGGTTCCCTAAACATCAAATTAATGTAAATTCTCATGTTTTAGTGGGATTCTAGAAGGATATGATTTATTTTTCCCTATTTAAAGCATAAGAGCTTAATTGAGCAATTAGTTGATTTTAGATAGATTATCCTAAGTATGGAGGATCCGATTCCATTTGATCCTTATCAATTTTAAAGTATGAGAGTGCTATTATGGTTGTTAGTTGCACAATCTTAGGGACTTGTTGATGGGATAGAAGTTAACCTTCCATGCTTAAAATTGTAATCCTATGGGAAATCAAGTGTGTGTGTAGAGACAGAGTGAGGAGGAGGTAGAGAGGAGTGTGTAAGAAGCCGAGTGTGGCCAAAAGGCTGAACAGAGGCCAATTAAATGTAAATCAGGATAGGAAGATGAGAAGGCCTTATCTAAATTGTGTACAGATTCACCAATAAAATCTTTCTGTGTTTATTTTATGTCTCGGTGTATCACTAAACGATCTCTTGAGATAGTGTTTGTATGGGTTTCAAGATTTATTGTTTGCATCCAGAGTTGAGTGTTACAGGTTTGGGTACATAGAAGAAGACACAGTAGTCATTGATCGTTGATCATTGGAAGGATCAACGATCCAAATCACATCTAATTATACCATGAAGGAGAGACCACATGTAACCATAGGATCACCCCACAATTAAGTCTTGACCATTGGATCGGAGTTAGAAGGACTTCGTAGAAGTCTCGATAGTCCGGTGGTGAGAATAATATATGTCCATCCATTGCTGAGCTAGATCGACGGTCGACAGCGTATCGGGAGTTAAAAGACATGAGGAAGTTAAGGTAGAATCGCAATCGTTAGATCTAGATCCAGGTATTGGAGACCCTAAAATTATCGAGGTCTCGATAATGACAAACATTATGATGACATATGCAGCCACTTAGAGAATGACATGTGACCAATTCAGGAAGTGACACGTGTCAATGGCCAATTAGAAACTTCCACGCATGAAACTCATTAATTTAGGTGACACGTGGAAAGTCCACGTAGGAAACCCTAGCTAAACCCTGGTAGTTGTTCATTGGAGATCAATGATGGAGGTTCAACTGGATAAATCTTGATCAACGATTCTCCTTATGGTGGATCGCGGCCATCAATATTTTTTGGTTGATAATAAGTGTTGTAAGTCTTGATGTCCCAATGACAAGATATGTCATGCTGAAATAAAGGCATCCACTAAGGGGGTGCCACATGGAAGAAAGGTTTCAAAGTGCTCAGGGTTCCGTGTTGACCCACATCGCCAGTTTGAAATATAATTAGAGGAGAATAAATAGTCCATATTCGATCCGCGATATGGATTGACGGTGATCCATCGTTGAATGATATTGCAGAGGAAGAGATCATGACCATTGATCAGGAGTGGGATAAATGGTCCAGCTCATTTTGGAGCGCGGTTGTTGGCGCAAGCTTATTTTGGGGAGAAAAAACAATTTTGGAAAGCACTCCAGATATGGAGGAATAGAGGAAAAATAGGTATGATGTTCAGCCAACTAAGTAATAACAGATGGCAGAGGAAAAGGGAGAAAGAGATACTATTAGCAAGAGGCGTCTTATAGAGGGAGAATCTCTTGGTATAGCATTAGAATAAGAAACATGAAGGTCGACTACTGCAAGAAGTGCACCAATCACAAGTGAATTCTGAACCAGAAACCAATAAACACATAACAAGTATAATCAATGTGAGAAGGAGCACCAACAAGATGAATTCCTTCTATTACTTAAGGACTATTACTAGCAACAAAAACACATTCATGGAATATGAAACAAAGGAAAACACACTGAACATCAAGGCCATGATGAATCTCGACTATCTAAGAAAACCTTATATGCTATATTAAACATTCATAAGAAATTACAAAGTTCTCCATCTACGAGGGCAGGCCCCTCTTCGATAATTCCAATATTTTATTTATCTTTTTATCAGTATATATATAGATAAATTACATATGAGACCCAAAAAGATTAATCTTCTCCAAGATTCCAAAAATAGACATCGGTGACAGAGGGTGTAACGTTCCAAAGAAGAACTCCTACTTTCTAGGGAGCATTATAAACAAAAACTGACATATTTGATATTTTTTACCCTGAATGCCACTTGTCTGCGTCATCACAAAATTCTCTGAAACATACTTAATTTAGCTTGAAATCTATTTCAAGTTTGCAATATCTTCCTTTAAAGTATCAAGCCAATCACGTTGGTTTTCTTTAGTACTTTCAACCATTTCAGCTTTAACCTCCTTCTTATGTCGCTTTCTCCTTTTACTCTTTCCAATTGAATGTGGTATCTGTATGCGTATCCATTGATGATAAAATCCTTCATGATGGGATGTAATCTGATTTCTTCCCCTGAATCTGGTTCATCTGTAGACTTTGTATGAAATTTTGTTGCCAGTATTCGTACAACAAGCTTTTCTTTCTTCTTCATTAATAATTTTGTTAAATTATTTGAATATCCCGGTTTGCTGAAGGACACTAGATCTATCTTCTCCATTTCCTTTGGTTTTCCAGGAAGCACAAGATTATATCCCTTGGCTGTACAAGAATTAGACGAATGATTCGATTTGCGGTTACCCCATTCTGGAAAAAAAATTTAATCACCGGAGACAAAGTAATATCACCCATGTTTTGAATGGCAGACGTCATTGAGTGTTAATCATTGGTTACTGACAAAATTCCTTGCATGGATAACGAATTATCATGTTTGGTCATTGATTTCAAATGATGAGCCTTCAAATCAGTTTTTTGGCGACATTCACCTGGCATCTCATGGACGAATGGCTCCCACACAAGTGTCTCGAGCTGATTTGGCTAGCCGTCAACTTTCCCTATCCACATGTGACCTTTGGATTTAAGAAATTGAATGATGTTTGACACAATATTTCGAGGAGCAATTGAGTGGTTTCAAGATCACCCACTTTTCCCCTCGATATGCATCCGGAGGTGCCACGTGCCCTCGAGACAAAACCATGGTATTCTTATCGGCATTCTTTCAAGAGATTATCCCCTACGCTAGTGCTTGGCCCAATATGCTCCACGACCGTTGATCTGCGACGTCCACGATCCACAAACAACCGAGTCTCGTCAACTTCACACTTCTGCTAGATTTAGTCTCGTCTTCTAGATATGGAATCGTCCTCTAGTTTTTCGCACCTCTACACCGATTTAGCCACTTGCTAAGAACGGACACTTGGATTCCACATAAAATTGTTATAGTGATAACATGGGCTCCAACTGGGGATTCTATCCTCCCTGTGAGGTAGCAAAGATTAGTAGACCCCATGCCTTATCCATTGGGGCTTCTCTCACAACAGGCATGTATCATACCTTGAGTTGTCACCAATGTTCGTTGAAAACCGCAATCTACACACTACTCTCACTTAGAGGTTGAATGATTTATTTAGAGACCTAAAATTGAAAATGCTTAATCTACAAGCTTATTTATGCCTACCTACCCTAACTACCCAAATGTACTACCAATCAAATGAAATCAAAATGTTAATGCAGCCATGCCAACATTTTATCCACTGCTTGTTTATTTTGTACATGCTTTCTCCAAAGCCTGTTCACCGATAATCCATTCGAGAAGTTATATATGAATTTGAATCTTAGAATTTCAAAATTATTGGGACCGTTTATTGTTTCTAGCAAAACTGCAAATGGATATTCCAACACGTGCATAAAACAACAATCATGTTTCATTTCTTCCCCTGCATTCATGTTTTCAGGTGATTTACCCTGTTGATTTCCACTAAGAGGCTAAAAAATCTGATGTGATTGCTAGAAATAACAATCTTCTGAATCGGAAGATAGTGCTGGTTGAAATGACACCTTTGGTAGAAAGCAATCCATAGTTAATATTGACGTTGATTTGTCATCATATTCATTTGTAATCTTACAACCCATCATAAGCTGTAAATTCTAACTGTTAAAATTCTCCATATAGCATGCCACAGGCTCATAAAACACATGAGAGAACATTTATTTTTGATGAACCAAAACAAGAAGACAAGCCTCATTCATAAGTGTTTGTTTCTCTTGTTCTATTTCTTCAGTTCTAAGAACATTTTCAAATGGAATGGAAGCAATAGGTTTGTCTACTTTTCCATGCATCTCAACAAAAAAATGAGGATTTCACATTCTTGAGCGCCTTCAAAATATGGCATCCATATTATGTGTATCGAGGCTATTTTCTTGTTCATCAAACAATTCTAGTTTGGTTTTATTAACCTTCGGAAATTTTCTTGAGAATTTGTCATTTTCCTTTCAAGTGAATAAATGGAAACTAGTGTCATTTTTCCTTTCAAGTGAATAAATGGAAACTAGTTCTTGTTCATAATCTCCTTGTAAATGTGAAAAGATAACAACATGAACTATTTCACGGGCTAGAGTTCTCATGGATGCATTTTCAAAACCATGATTTTCAAAGGAATTAAATAGAACTGCTTCTTTATGATCTTTCTTTGTTTCTAATTTAATCATGACATACACTGTTTTGTTGCTTCCCTGAAACTCTACGTCATTTTCTTTTTTACTCCTTAAAGTCTCTATAGATAGGGTTTTAGATCCCTCATCCACGTCCGAGCCACTTTGGATTTGAACAACCACATTATTAGTAGGGGAAGAAAAACACTTATGAAGTACTTTGTTTTCCAGGAGATCTTGTGGAATGTCCTCATCAATTTCAGGAGAAGGCAAATGACTTTTGACAACAATCCTTTGATCAAATTTATCTATTTTCTCCTTATTTGTTTTTAACCATTCAAAGGAAGAAAAACATAGTGGGAGATAGTTTTCATTTGCAAGTCCATTTATTTCTTCATATTCAACATCATGACTGGAGGGTTTCGGATATGAAACATTATAAACAGTTTTCTTTAGCAATTTGAAAGAAGAAAAGAACAATGGCAAGGTTCTTCCACCTGATTCAAAATCTTCTTCATTTCCTTCATTTCCTTCATTTCTTTCATATGCATATTTTTCGATTTCTTTAGATTGTTGAACACACTTATTTTCAGACTCCTATTTGACCAATGGCTGTAATTTCTTGTCAATTTGTTTCAGTGAATCAGTTTGATTTGGCATCAACACACATTCCTTTGTTTCAATGATGATCTTAGAATTTTATTTCAACAATTTAAATGAAGAAAAGCATAAGGGTAAAGAATCTTCTTCAGTTGTTTCAGTGCCTTCTTCTTTGTAACTGTGACATGTAAGCTGATGGATCTCACTACACTACTAAAAAGGAACATTTTCATGGAGAGAACATGCAGTTGGTTGTTCTAATAATTCAATATCATAATCATCATTATATTCATCATATATAGGCAAATAAAAAACATCTCCAATGTCATCTAGCAAGAAAAAACTTGGAGCATAAACCTATTTCTCAACAAGCTGATTTGCAAACTTATCTTCTTGACTATCTACAAATGAATATCTGAAACAATTAGCTCCATGATTTTAATGGGGTGGATTAGAAGCTATATAAGTGCCTTCTCTTTCAATAAGTGGAATATAATATTTTGCAAAATCATTAGCATTCAAAATTTCAAGAGGACCTGTGATATTATCAATCTTGTGCTCAAGACGCCAATCAAACTTTCTATGTTCCTATTCATTTTTATGTCCTGGAGCACCCAACCCCTCATTTCGGATCTATTCACATGCTAGGATATTGTGTTGAATATCTTGAGCATCATTAAATATTTGTTGTAAGGTATTAGGTCTTCTTTCCATCAGGAGGAAAGACAAATCTAGGTGAAGAGTAGTGGCATACTGGAGCATGGAAGCAACTTTAGTGGGTTGAATTTATTTGGGAAAATCATAATAAATACTAGAAAACCTTCTACTACATGTGGAAATAGTTTCATTACTTTGTCCCTTCAAGGCATAGAATTTTGTAAGTTGTAGGTCCAGAGATATCTTCTCACCCCAAAACTTCGAAAAAACACTCTTCAATTCTTCCCATGAGCTAATTGTCTCTGGTTGCAAATGTTTAAACCATTATTTAGTATCTCATTTCAAGGATTGAGAGAAATCCCTCATACAAACATCATCATGGTCAATCTCAAACAAATCTATAAAATGTTCAAACTCTTCGATGTGTTTTTCAGTTGTGATGGCACTATGTTCCCCATCAAACACAGGTAGGTATTCATAGTGCTTTGGAGGAAAATCATGAAGGATGTGGGGTAATTTTAATGGTTTGTATATGTGATGAGTGTTGGAAGGTATTGGATCAAGTACAGGAGGTGAAATATCATCCTTGGTTTCATGAAGCTCATAAACTTGGTCATGGTTATCACATGGCTCGGATGGGAGATTTTGATCAAAATCAATGATAAACTGAGGAGATATATGTATAAAATTAAGAGGAGGATATAAAATTTCAATATTATAATGATCATCATTCGCATGTAGTAGGTGAAGAAATTTGTTTTTAGCATGTTCATGAAAAGACAAAAGGCATTTAATAACAAAAAATATTATGTCTTGGAAAAAACTCAATTTTAGGTACTTGTTTTCTCCCATGATGTCCTTTCATACCTCTGCCAAGGGATCTCATCTTCCAGTGGAGTTTATGAATCATATTTGAAGCTTGAATGGAGTCTCCAACAAAATATTTAGGCTACTGAGTCTTTGGACAGTGGAGTCGCCAGTGAAAATTTAACTTTTTGGATTCTTCTACTAGTGGAATCACCTTCAAACTAATTTTTTAATGTGTGGATTCACGAGAGCAGGAATACAACCAATATGTGTCTAAGTATTTGCTTCTCTCAAACCTTAGAAATAAACTATGTCATTCTTTCCCAGGGAAAATTTCACTTTCGTTCCCCGACAACGGCGCCAGAATGTTAGCACTCTTTAAATTTTGTCTGACTGATAGACAAATGACAAAGGTAATTGTTTCAACCATATTTAAGTTGGATTCTAACCCTTCCAACCAGAGAGGGATATCTCGGGCATACGACTATTTGAGGTATTCAAAACATTCGGCAATGCGTGCGCAGAGGTCAGATTCTGCCATGGTATAAAATTTAAAGGTGGTAAGGAAAAACAAAAGAGCAGGTCCATTGGGAAATGGGGTTCGTTCCTGAAATGTATGAAGAATTATAATCTATGTATTTCCAGAGGGAACAGAGGCAAAATATGTATGATGTTCAACCAACTTAGTAATAAGAGATGGGAGAGGAAAAGAGAGAAATAGATACTATCAACAAGAGGCATCTTATAGAGGGAGAATCTCTTGGTATAGCATTAGAAGAAGAAACATGAAGACCGGATACTACAAGAAGAGCACCAATCACGAGTGAATTCTGAACCAACAACCAATAAACACATAACAAGTATAATCGATGTGAGAAGGAGCACCAACAAAATGAATTCCTTCTATTACTTAAGGACTATTACTAGCAGCAAAAACACATTCATGAAATATGAAACACAGGAAAACACACTAAACATCAAGACCATGATGAATCTCGTCTATCTAAGAAAACCTTATCTGCTTATATTAAACATTCATAAGAAATTACAAAGTTCTCCTTCTACAAGGGCATGCCCCTCTCCGATAAGTCCAACCTTTTATTTATCTTTTCAACAGTATATATATAGAGAGAGATAAATTACATATGATACCCAAAATGATTCATCTTCTCCAAGATTCCAAAAATAGACATCGATGACAGAGGGTGTAATGTGCCAAAGCAGAACTCCTATTTTCTAGGGAGCGTTATAAACAAAAACTGACATATTTGATATTTTTTACCCTGAATGCCACTTGTATACCTCATCACAAAATTCCCTTAAACATACTTAATTTAGCTTGAAATCTATTTCAGGTTTGCAATCTCTTCCTTTAAAGTATCAAGCCAATCAGGCTAGTTTTCTCTAGTACTTTGAACCATTTCAGCTTTAACCTCCTTCTTTCATTGCTTTCTCCTTTTACTCTTGCTAACTTTCATGTGGTATCCATTGATGATCAAATCCTTCATGATGGGATTTAATCTTATTTCTTCGCCTAACCCTGGTTCATATGCAGACTTTGTATGAAATTTTGTTGTCATTATTCGTGTAGCAAGCTTTTCTTTCTTCTTCATTGATAATTTTGTCAAATTATTTGAATATCTCAGTTTGATGAAGGTTGTTGGATCTGTCTTCTCCAATTCCTCTAGTTTGCCAGGAAGCACGAGATTATCTCCCTTGGCTATACAAGAATTAGACGAACGATTTGATTTGCAGTTACCCCGTTCTCTAATAAAACTTTAATCACCAGAAATAGAGTAATATCACCCATGTTTTGAATGAGATTCATCATTGAGTGTTAATCATGGGTTACTAATGAAAATCCTTGCAGGGATAACGGAATATCACGTTTGGTCATTGATTTCAAATGATGAGCCTTCAAATCAGTTTTTTGGTGGAGCTCACCTGGCATATCTCAGACGAATGGTGCCCACACAAGTGTCTCAAGATGATTTGACTGGCCGTGAACTTTCCCTTTCCACATGTGACCTTTGGATTTAACATGTTGAATGACGTTTGACATGATATTTTGAGGAACGATTGAGTGGTTTCGATCTCACCTACTTTTCCCCCTGATATACATTCGGAGGCGTCACGTGCCCTCGAGATGAAACCATGGTATTCTTATCAGCCCGCTTTCAAGAGAGTATCCCATGTGCTAGTTGTTGGCCCGATATACTCCACGACCGTTGATCTACTATATCCACGATCCATGACCCACCGAGTCCTGTCAACTTCAAACTTTCTCTAGATTTAGTCTCGTCTGCTAGATATGGTATCGCCCTCCTGTTTTTGGACCTCTACACCCATTTAGCCGCTTACTAAGTATCGAGACTTGGATTCCACATAAAATTGTTATAGTGATAATAGAACCAACAACCCCATGTGCGACTAATACACCTAAAGGAACACAAGCTTTTAGAAAACCATTTTTTAGTAGAAGAGGTGCAGAAGGTCAAGGGTCCAATAGTGGAAAACCAACTAGGTGTACAAGTTCAAGAAGTAGTAGTAAACTATCTACACCAAGCGGAGGTAGTAGTTCAACACATTTCAAAATGGCGAGAGTAGATCCCACTATCAGATTACCATAGTTTCGTGGTGAGGCGTCGAAGGACACTGAGAAGCATTTGTTCATCTGTGAAAATATATGGGAGGAAAATAAGGTCACAGACAAGGATATCAAAGTCACATAGTTGGCTATAACATTCAGAGACCGCACGCTAGACTAGTACATGAGCCTAGATGTAAAAAGTCAACAAGGAGCACCAAATGTTGTCGCGGAGGTGAAAATGTTGTTGGTAAATGAATTTCAGAAGCCAAGTTCACAAGTCTGGTACATGATCAAAATTATTGAGATCAGGCAGAAACCAAGTGGGTCTGTCTTGGAGATTGATCAAAGGTTCAAATGTATGAAAGGCAAGTTGAAGTTCTTTATTATTGACATGCAACATAGGTAGTTATTTGTGAACTCACTATTACCACACTTGAAGTATCCTTTGAGACAATAGAAGTTCCAAACTCATGCAGAGGCTTTGCAAGAATCCCTGCAGCTGGAAGAAAACCAGTATCAACAGAAAAATCCTGCAATAGAAGAGTTGAAAGAGGATCTCAATAATCTGACATTTCAGTTGAACCAAAATAAAGGGAAGGAAAAGAGAGAAGTTTTTGGGTGCACGTTATGCAGGACAGAAGGACATCATAAGAATGAATGTCCAACCTTTATGTAGTACTTGGTTGTCGGGGTACCAAAACCCTATCTTACAGGAGGACCATGGTGTGAAATTTCTAAGACACATGGGCATGATCCCTATCATTGTCCAATGATGCAGAAGTATAAGACAATGCCAAAAGGTTATTACTGCAATTTTTGTAAATCAGTGGGTCATGATGACAAGGACTATAGAACGCTGGAATTGATGAGAGAGAGAACTCCAGACACCTACAGAGTGTAAGCATAGATGATGATAGGGCAAGTTGCACCACAGTTCAATAATGTGCAACCACAATTCAATCTCGCACAACCACGGTATAACAATGTGCAGTCGCAGTATAATAACATGAAGTATAACCAGATACCTCAATATAATGTACCGCATGGAGATAGAGGTGGAGGATGGGGAAGAGGAGGATTTGGATGAGGTAGAGGGCCAATAGTCTTCCATTATTGTAAAAAACTAGGAGATTATGCAAGAGATTGTCCACTTCCACTTGTGACATGTATGTATTGTCACACAATGGATCATGAGACAGAAGACTGTCTGACATTATTGGGAAAAATACAGAAAAAAAAATAACCAAAACAATCAGAACGTACAGTGTATTTCTATAGAATCTAGGGATTATGGGAAGAAAATAAACATAGTTACTCGAGGAGGAGCCAAGACAAGAGTCGATGCAGCAAAACAGGATCCAGCGCAACACTAGTGGGTCAAGAAGAACACTGATACACATAGGCATTTTGACGTGCAGAAATAAAAAGGGATGTTTAAGGAGGCAATACAAGATATTCTAAAGGAGAACATTGAGTCTACATCAACCACGTATCAATATCATGATCTACTAATGTACGAGATTCCACCTTCAATGGATCACACCAGCAAATTAAAACCTTCAGAGAAAGCAAGTAACCTTAAGACATTTTTGCAATCATGTGTAAATTTATTGAATGATCCATCATCCATTAAGGCCTTACAGAACTTTCTATAAATATGAAACACATAAGTAGAAGGGAAGTTAGAACATAAGATAATTAATCATCTCCATACGAGAAGAAGAACAAGTCGGGAACTCAGGTTAAATTCTAACATTGGGGATTTCAATATGGGGGATGTCATACTTGATTTAATCTCTGAAGTGAATGTCTTACCTAATAAAACATGGCAGTGTATGGGGGAACCCACAATAGGATATTCACCTACCCAGTTTAAATTGGAAAATCAACATAGAGTGTTACCAATTGGAAAAATTAAAGGTGTGACAATAGACTTGGATGGAGTGCGCACGGTGGCATATTTCAAAGTTATATAAATAGTAGATGGCACAACACCCTACCCAACATTACTAGGATTAGACTGGGTATTTGATAACTAGGTTGTGATCAACCTAAAGACATGTGTTATCACATATTCTTCCAGGGGGATGTTTTTCCTTTGGATTTGTCCCTTGGGTGACAAAAATGAGAAATAAGGGGGATTAAAAACCCACAAATGAATGTCATCCAAAGTCGGGGCACGTTGTGCTAAGGCAGGCACATATCGGGAAAGAAAAGAATGCCACTTAGGGAATTTTGAAGTGAGGAAGGTGCACAACGCCTTGAATCCCCAATAAGCGAAGTTATGAAACATTCAGGGATAGAGCCCAAGGTCGCATGCGGGTAAAGGTGCAGAGTTCACATGAGCTACGCCAAGGGTTGAAACGTCGGTGTTGGCCACAGAAAGAGGCCGCCACGTTTTCCATGTGTCAGGTCGACTCGGCCTCATTCTAATCCTGATGAAGTAGTTAATGAAAACGAGGGGAGGTGGTTGAAACATCGTCTTTCCCCATGAATTAAAGGTCATAAAATTCTGACCAAAGAGACACAAAGGGATTGGAAAAGATGAGTTTTCATCTAACAGGGGAAGGCATGTACAGAAGAGACTGTATGCACAGTCTCACTGAGAAGACGTAGAACCATGGAATCTCGAGCACGCCTCTATTGTTGTTTACAAAATTTTTTAGTATATGTATGGAGTTCTGTTATTTTGTAAAGGTCGATGGTTGAGCTACACTCCTGTATTGTAAAGTTTTAATGAATCTTTGGTTCTCTGGTTATATAATTTGATTTGAGACTTCTTGTTTAATATAAGTCATCTTTCTTCCTCCATCTTATTATGCATCTGATACTAAATGTTCATGATTGAAGGATTCATGTGGATTGTTATGATTGTGTTGTAATGGATGTTTGATTGCAGTGTTGTTATAGCGTTTTTCAGTTTCTTGAAGCTATGAATCTAAGAGGATCTTGGTTTCTAAGTTTTTCCTCCTTAGGCTACTAGAAGACCTAATGTCCATAGCATAACTTTACATTTTCCTCTCAAGTTCTTCCTCCTACTCACCCTTACTACAACTTATTGAATCAAGACCTCATTTGTCGGTGCATGTTGGTCCAGTTTTATGAGTTAAAACAATATTATCCTGAGTCTGCACCCACTTGACCTCTTTAAAATTATTCATTGTGAAATACAAAATGATGGGTACTAGGCTTACCTCCCCTGCAATCAGGAGGTGACTTCTAGTGCTAACATTTCTGGCGTCGTTGCCGAGGAATGAATTGAATACCTTTCCCTGGGTATAACTACAATGAACTTTTGATTTTGAAGGTGCATCTGATATTAGAACCTTTGAAGATTGTGCTTGCACCTGGCAACTCCACTGTGGCGAATCCACTGTTTCAGTGCGGCTACTTCTAGCTACACCTGAATCTCCCTGGGAGAACACAATGATCAAATTTGGTCTTTGATGGTGAACAAAGACCAGACACACTCATTATGCACATCATTCACCTGGTGACTCCATGGTTGAAGAATCGATTAGTGACTCCACTGGTTCGAAATGGAAAAAATCTTGGCTTGAAGGTTTGCTCCCTTCAATTTATCTGTTGTTCCTGGTTTTCCTAGTGTTGTTCCTACTCCAGATGAGTGGGTTTATTATTTTCCCATATTTAAAGAGCGTAAAGAGGCCAAACTTGCTCAGCATCTTCGTGAGTTTCATGAACTCATGCATCAGTGGAAGATACATCATGAGGATGTATTGTTGAATATGTTCATGTTCTTGTTAGCAGGAGATGCTCGTGAATGGTATCACTCTTTACCCCCTGCTAGCATCTCCTCCCTAGGACAATTTCATGTAGCTTTCAATAGGCATTGTCAAAAGTTATATTCCTCTGAGTTTTTTTATCATAATTGTTGTGAGGAATATAAAGACTGTATTCAAGACATGGTTGTGTCTGATGGAAGCTGTGAGGATGAAGATTGTGAAGATGAAGGAGATTCTTTGGGTGAGTTGGTGGAGCAGGTAAAAGCACTTTTTTCAGAATTAGAAAAACTGAAGGCAGAACATGCTTGTTGCTCATTTGAAAGGGATGTAGAGAGGTTTCCAGTCCTAGGAGAAAATGTTCTTGGTCGCCCTGCTTATCCAAATTTATGCAGGAACACAATGAAATACAGAAATAAACATAAACGCGTAGATGTAGTGGAATTAAAACTTCATTTCATTAACAACAGATGACTGAAATATGCTTATAGACAGAATGGAAATAAAATAGCTCGGGTGATGGTAGCTTATCTTTGAGAAGAGATGTGGTGGCTACTAGCCTCTTAAATTTATGTTATAATGAGGCTCGAAGGCCTATATATTATTGAGAAACAATGGAAAACCCTAAACATCCAAAAACCTAACCCTAGAAGATGAAACGCCAGAATATGGGCCCCATTGGGGTAAATTGGTACATCAATTTCCTAGGGTCGTAACTTTGGCATACTATCTTCGTTTGATGCACATGATACATTGTTAGCAATATCTATCTGAGGAATACACTGCTGACAACAAATATCGAGTCCAGAACGGACTCATATTTGTCGTAGAATTCATGCCCAGAAAACGTCGTTTAGGGCCTCAAAACGGCTCTGGAAGTTCAGGACCCAAAAAACTGCTAAAAATAGTAAATTGTGCTACAATTAAGGAAACTGAAAAACTGAAAGAAACAATGGTGTGGGTCCAAGTGGAATAGGTGGGTGGCCACAAATATCCACTTGAATCACCTTCTCATGATGGTGAGGTTGAGTATTGCATAGCCATAGAGGCAACATATTCTGCCCCTGATGCACCCGTTGTCTCAGATTTAAATGAAGAAATAGTTGTGTATTCAGATGAAGCGAAGCAGATCCCTGCATCATATTTTGATGACTCAGGGAGCAGTCAGCCTGTGTATAATGGCTATGAATCAAATTATGAGCTGGATATGAAGGATTTCCAACAGCATGCAACATATTTGTTTCCTTTATATATTGAGGAAAAACATTGTATGGAAATCAGCCATCCTAGGCCCGCAGAAGACCAAGAGTAGAGCTTTCACATGGGTCATTTTTATGATAATTATGACTTTGATCCTTGGGAGAGCCATGAAGTAGGAGAGGAAGAGACAAAGGAGTCATTTATATCCTGCCCAGAGCTTATAAGCTGGGATCCATCGGCCTGCATCAGCCTTTCACTCACCTATGCTTACCAGAGACATCCAGCCAGGAGTGAGTAACTGTAAAGCAGAGCAGGCCTTTTGTTGTCAACTTCATGGATTTTGTCACTCATTCTATGAGTCGGTAAGGGAGTACATGGAGTTTCTTTTCCTTCATATTTTGGAGCCACCCAGCTTTATCCTAACTTCATCCTTTGGAGGAAAGCTAAAGGATGTAACAATTTTGTCATCATGGTTGCATCATCTATTATCAATCATTGACAGAGTAAATGGTCTTCCAGTTAGGAAGCCACTTGAATGGATATGGTGGAATTTTTATTTCACCTAGCACTATGTAAAAATTAAATTAGTTTAGGACTATACATAAATAAGCTCCTTGGAGCATGTGTGTTTATTTTCATTTTTACGCATCGACCTATATTCCTAGATAGGTTGTTTTGAGTTTGACTCTATAGTCCAATGCAAAAGACAACTAGAACTACAAAAGGAGTTCTTAGAGACTCGCAGGGAGGACTCTATCCCCTATGGATCCTAATGTTATCACATATTCTTGCAGGGGGGATGTTTTTCCTTTGGATTTGACCCTTGGGTGAAAAAATGCGAAATAAGGGGGATTAAAAACCCACAAATGTGTGTCATCCAAAGTCGGGGCATGTTGTGCTAAGGCGCACACATATTGGGAAAGCGGAGAATTCCACTTCGGGAATTTTGAAATGAGGAAGGCACACAACGCCCTGAATCCCCAAGAAGCGAAGTCCCAAAATATTCGGGGATAGAGCCCAAGGTCGCATGCGGGTAAAGGTGTAGATTTCATGTGAGCTACGCCAAGGGTTGAACCACCAGTGTTGTCCGCAAAAAGAGGCCTCCACGTTTTCTAGGTGCCAAGTCGAATCAACCTCGTTCTGATCCTGATTAAGTGGTTAATGAAAACAAGGGAAGGTGGTTGAAACATCGTCTTTCCCCATGAATGGAAGGTCAAAAAAGTCTGACAAAAGAGACACAAAGGGACTAGCAAAGACAAGTTTTCATCTGACAAGGGAAGGCGTGTGAAGAAGACACTGTATGCACAGTCTGATTGAGAAGACGTAGTGCCATGGAAGCTCAAGAATGCCTCTATTGTTGTTTATGAAATTTTTGAGTATATGTATGGAGTTTTGTTATTTTGTAAAGGTCGATGGTTGAGTTGCGCTCCCGTATTGTAAAGTTTTAATGAAGCTCTAGTTCTTTGGTTATGTAATTTGATTTGAGACTTCTTGTTTAATCTAAGTCAGCTTTATTCCTCTATATTATTATGCGTCTGATACTGAATGTTCATGATTGAAGGATTCACATGGATTTTTGTGACTGTTTTGTAATGGATGTTTGATTGCAGTGTTGTTATAGCATTTTTCAGTTTCCTAAAGCTTTGAATCCAAGAGGATCTCGTTTTCTGAGTTTTTCCTCCTTAGGTTGTTGGAAGACCGGATGTCCATAACAGAGCTCTACATTCTTATCTCTAGTTCTTCCTCCTACTCACCCTTACTACAACTTATTGACAAAATTTAATCAAAACCTCACCTGCTTGTGCATGTTGGTCCTTTTTTTTGAGTTATAACGATATTATCTTGAGTTTGCACCCATTCGACCCCCTTTAAATTTATTCATTGTGACATACAAACTGATGGGTACTGGGCTTACCTTCGATGCAATCCAGAGGTGACTTCTAGTGCTAACAACATGGAAAATGACCTTTAAATCGGTCGAGTACAGAGTAATTGCACCATTGGACCCCTATCAAGGAGAAAGGTTTGTAGATGAGACATGTTTGGACTTGGAAGAAATAAATCATATATATAGGAATACCATGCAAGGTGAATATTATGTCAACCCAACTACATATGGGGTACTCAGCTGGAGAAGCATTACGTCATGTTCCTCAAACTCAGATACAGGTCTGGAAATATGGCAGTAGAGGCTACATGAAGTATCCATAAGGAGGTGCGCAAGAATAGAGTGCATTGTAAGGTGGTTCGATATAGAGGTAAGGAAAATGTTGGACCTTGACCAAGGTTTGGATATCCTTGGTCATGTTTGACCTCTTTTGGGACTTCGACAAGCTGGTCAAAGGCAGAGCCCAAGTTGAAGCGAAGATTATAGGATCTCAGCCCCTTTTTAAGGTAGTTTTTGGGATTAGGGGTTATGTAACGGGTATGGGATGTCATCCCATGGGTTTACCCATGTTTAGGCCCATTTTGTAATGTATAAATAGAAATCCAGGCGATGTAAGTAATGATGTATGGGTGTGGTGCTAGGTGCTAAGTATTGTGCTAAGTGCAAGTAATTGTAAGAGGCTTTGTGCATAGTGTATGTTGAGACTTGCAGAGATAAGTCCAGGTCATCTATGGTGATTTGTGTACAGACTATGAGAAGATTTGTGTTGTAGCCTAACTTGGGGAAGGAGGATCTGGTGAGGTGTGAGCAAATCTCCTATCCTCTGTGAAGTAATGTTTTGATGCTTTGTTCCTATAAGAATCTTGATAGAAGATAATAAATAAGAGAAGAGTTGGTGGACGTAGCCCCACACTAGGGTGAACCACGTATATCCTGTGTTATGGTTTCTTTTTTCATTATGGTTATATGTTATTGATGTGATTTATGCTTAATGCTGATATATTTATGTATGATGCATCTGGTATGATAGCTTAGTTCTTGGTAATGTGAATGAATGTTAGATCTAATCTATCTCTCCATGTGAAGTGCTTAGATGTGTTATATCTTGTTGAATATTGCGCTGCTCTGCAATTAGGGTTTACATCTGCGATGTGAATAAGGGTGAATGATAACTGCTAAGTGCTTGTTAGAGTGGTGTAATCATACATATTTGTCCCAGCTAAGGTTGCAGACACTTGAGTCATGTAACCACCCCGGCCTCTACCTCGGGTGAGACTTCATCTCCTTCGCAGGTGTTGTCGAAAGGGATGGTATTTAGGGTTTTGTTGGTGCGTTGTTGACCTAGTTCTGCCCCTGTTGACAATAGGAACCTCCCACTTTTCATGGTTTGAACAAACTAGAATAATTTTTGACAAACTATGAAGAAGAAGTCTTGGAAAATTAGAGGTTGTTAACCCTGGATATTTCATTAAAGGAAACACCTACAATATGGTGGGACATGCACAAAGAACCGATTCAAGAATGGTATCAGTGTAAAAGGTTATTGTGTATTACATTTGGCACAGAACACAGGAACAATACATTGCAGAAGTATGTTGGATGAGGAATACCAGCTGAGCACATACAGAAATTCATAACACGATGGAGGTTGACACCACCAAAAGAATGGCCTCATTACTTTATTCATACATTAAAAGGGATATTAGGGAACTAGTACATAGAATAGGAAATGCATAGAGGAACTATAGAATGGACAATATTACATCATAATTTTGTGGTAACTTTCTCATTTGAGCATGAGAACCCCAATATCGATTCAACCCTGAAGCTGATATAGGGAATGGTTTTTTTTTAGGAACCTGAGGTAGAAATTATAACAGAATATCAACATTGGAACAGACAGACAATCAAGGACATACTCTCGTATTATCATGTCGCAAAGGACACACCAAAAGAAGAATATCCCCACAACATCCAGATAATAGAGATTGAAGGAGAAAAAGAGGTAGAAGGTACATCATTGGAATCAAAGGAATTTTTTGCACCAATTAAGGTCAATAAAGTCAAAATTGGGATAGAAGAAAACCCTAAAATGGAAATAATTAGAGACTAATGGGATGAGAAGACACTAGAAAGGATAAAAAAATTATTGCGCGAATACAATGACCTGTTTCCAACAACCTTTACAGAGATGAAAGGAAAAGAAGGTGAGTTGGGTGAGATGAATATACCCCTAAAACCAGATTCTAGACCTGTTAGATGTAGACCTTACAAGTTGAATCCAGTGTTTAAGAAAAAAGTGGAAGCAAAATTTGATCTAATACTAGAAGTTGGTATCATAGAGCCAATGGAATAATTTGAATGGATGAATCCCATGGTGGTCCGAGAAAAGGAACAAGGGGGAATAAGAATTTGTGTAGATCTAAGGAAATTGAATGATGTTTGATTACATGATCCTTTCCCTACCCCTTTTATAGATGAAGTCTTAGAGAATGTGGGAGGCCAGGAACAATATTCCTTCATAGATGGATTCTCAGGTTATCACCATATTAAAATATCTCTAGAGGATAGGAATAAGACTACATTTGCTACAGAATGGGCATCATGTTAGTATACAGTTATTACCTTTGGAGTGAAGAATGCACCAACTATGTTTTCAAGGGTGGTAATAGTTTCTTTTAAATATTTCATACATAAGTTCTTAGAAGTATATTTGGACAACTAGACTATTTTTAGTCTATTAAAATATCATGTAGAAGTATTAATACTAATGATGGACAAGTGTAGGCAATGTTAGATCTCATTGAACATCAAGAAATGTATTTTCAACACACCTTTTGGGATACTGTTAGGACATGTACTGTGCAGATAGGGTTTACTATTTGACCCTACCAAGATTGTTGTAATTGTGAACTTACCACCACCAAAGTCAGTGTCCCAGTTAAGATCCACACTTGGACATACAGGGTACTACAATAATTTTATCAAGTGGTATGCATGGATTATTGCGCCAATGGAAAAGATGTTGAAGAAGGACACCAAATTTCAGTGGAACGAGGATTTTCAGAAGGGATTGGATACTTTGAAGGAGAATATGGTGACATCACCTATTTTAGTGTTTCCAGATTGGGAAAAAAAATTCCGTGTACATGTTGATGCATCAGCAATAGAACTTGGAGAAATTTTGGCATAGCTAGGATCAGGTGGCTTAGATCATCCTATAGTCTTTAGAAGAAGGAAATTATCAGACTTAGAGCAGAATTACAACACAACAGAAAGAGAAGGTTTAGCCATGGTGTATGCACTGCAGAAATTTAGACACTACTTGTCTGGAAAACACATTAAAATGTTCACTGATCATTCTACCCTCAAATATCTAGTCAATAAGCCAGTGTTGGGGGGGGAGGATCTATAGATGGATATTATTGTCTTAGGAGTTTGATTCTGAAGTAATATTTAAGGCAAGTAAATTGAATGCAGGACCAGATCACTTATCAAGGATAGCCAATGGAGAAGAACCTACTAACTTAGAAGATAACTTCCCTGATGCACACTTGTTTTTAGTATATATAGTCGATGAGTACTTTATTGATATCATTGAATTCTTGAGCACAAGAGTTGTGCCAAAGGAGTTTAGTACTGCACAGAAGAAAAACCTGGGTAGTTAGAGCCACAGACTATCAATTGATTGTAATTCATTTATACAAGATGGGAGAAGACAACATTCTAAGAAGGTGTGTGATGGAGCATGAAGGACCCGTTGTTCTGGCAGAATCTCATGAAGGTATAGCTGGAGGAAACTATGTAGGAAGGGATATCATGCATAAGGTATTGCGCACAAGTTTATGGTGTTCAATAGTTCATAAGGATGCAAAATAATACTGTCAGAACAATGATTTATTTCAAAGAGTTAGAAAACCCAATAGGAGGGATGAGATGCCCCTAAGACCCCAAGTAACTCTTCAAGTATTTGACAAGTGGGAACCATATTTTGTAGGACCTATTAATCCACCAACAATAAGGTCAAGAGAAAGATACATCATTAATACGACATATTATTTAACTCGATGGGAAGAAGCATCACCACTCAAGGATTGCAGCGCAGAGACAACAACACATGTCTTATTTGACCAGGTGATTACAAGATTCAACTATCCTAGGATTTTGATGAGTGACCAAATAATTTTTTTTATTAATAGTACCATCTAGGCTATGACTGAGGAATTTGAAGTTTATCTCTAGAAGAGTACACCATATCACCCTCAGGAAAATGGGACGGCAGAAGCTTTCAACAAGATTTTGGAAAATTCCTTGACAAAAATCTGTAATGTTAACAGAGATGATTGGGATTTAAAAATACCATGTAAAAGATAATTAATATTGTGTAAATATTAATATTTGGATTGTAACCCTAATTTGTATTGTGAAGGGTACAAGTCGTCCCCACCATGTAAAAGATAATTAATATTGTGTAAAGATTAATTATATTTTTTTGTTGTACAGGTCGGCCCTATTATGCCAATAGACACACCTATTGTTGTGTTAGGTATTGTGTATATAAGTGAGTAGATCCCCATTGTGTATCATTGACACACACTTCATTGTAACCTTCTCTCAAGCTAAGTGTACGACTGAATTGCGCACTTCTCTTAGACACAAGTTTCCAGGTCAAAGAAGCACCCTCTTGTGTGCTCTAGGTTTTATGGTGTGGGGGATCGTCTATTGACTCTATAGCAAAGTATTTTTGGGTTTTTCCCTTGATTGAGAAGGGTTTTCCCAGGATAAACTCTTGTGTTCTTGTGCATGGTTATTCTTCTTGTGATATTGGTTACTGCAACTATAGTAGCTACATTGTTCATGGTTCAAGTACATGCTAAATTGAAATAAACTGCATGTGCATGAGCTAAGCATTAAAATTCAACATGGTATCAGTGTTGAGTTCTTGAAGAGCCATTTCACAAGCCATTGAAAATCCGGTCATCACCTTCTTGTTGCAAATGAAAAAATGACCCTCTTTCTTTTGCCAGTTTTTGCACCTTCCACTTGAACATTGGGGATAAATTTTTCACAGGTGTATACGGCCTCCTACAATGCACCTCTAGCAACCCTCAGATTGAAAATAAAATATTTTATTTTTATTTTTGGCCCCTATGGTTCCTAGGGTTTCTGTATAATTTTAGCTTCTAGGGTTTCTATAGCTCGTTGAAGGATTTTTGCAGCTCACTGGGGTTCTTCTGGCCTTCCAAGGCTTATTATTGACAATCATAAGTCTAAAAAAACCTAAGGTTGCTAGCCTAGCCTAACCGTTAGGTTTCCTATCCTAGTCATTAGGTTTTGTGAACAATATGTAAACCATGAGGAACAGAACTTTGGTGGAGGAAAGGCTTGATGGATCAAGAAAATTTAGCTCCTGGAAATCAAGACTACAAATCACTCTGGAAGAGGATTGTTATCCACATTTTTGGTTATCGAGATGATATTATGATTATATCATGATGATAGAAGATCAAACTCTTTA
>SNQJ01S0073559.1:0-24017 GCA_010110895.2 Picea sitchensis
AATCAAACCATTGGCATCAATGACAAACCATTGGCATCAATGACAACATGATCCAACAATATTTATATTAATAATAAAAAACCCTCTTTTTCTAATTTCGAAGGACTTTGGGCATATGAGGCTTAACACATGACTTTGTGGATAGGATAAGAGTGCTTAATAAAAGGCGTATTTTTTTTTATTTTCAATGGGAATACGAAAATAAGGGTAAAAATGAATGAAGTGATGGAACTAAGGAATTTAGATAAGAATTAAGGCTAGGTATAGGCTTGGGATATTTTCGAACTTTTGACTCGTGGAATACATGCCTGTTTTGGATGATCCATTATGTGAAGGATTTAGGTGATGGGAGCTTGACAGAGTTGGTGAAAAAGTTTGAAAATCTGAGTGGAAAGATAACACAAGGACAAGCTTCTTTGGAAAAATATTTATATTAATAATAAAAAACCCTCTTTTTCTAATTTCGAAGGACTTTGGGCATATGAGGCTTAACACATGACTTTGTGGATAGGATAAGCGTGCTTAATAAAAGGCGTATTTTTTATTATTTTCAATGGGAATACGAAAATAAGGGTAAAAATGAATGAAGTGATGGAACTAAGGGATTTAGATAAGAATTAAGGCTAGGTATAGGCTTGGGATATTTTCAAACTTTTGACTCGTGGAATACATGCCTGTTTTGGATGATCCATTATGTGAAGGATTTAGGTGATGGGATCTTGACAGAGCTGGTGAAAAAGTTTGAAAATTTGAGTGGAAAGATAACACAAGGACAAGCTTCTTTGGTAAAATGAAATGTAAATCAGCAGGTGATAACACCATCAAATTTCGATATCAAGGGTTGGAAAAAACGGTTTTGAGTAGACCTCTTTTCTCCTCAATGTACCTTTGGTGTCGCCACACATCCACAAATGAAACCATAATGGTTTCCCCAACCCGCCTTTGAATAATTATCTTCCTTGCTGCTTCATTCCCTGATATGTGCCTTAGCCGCTGATCCAGGATTCTTCAAGATCGACGGTCCGCCGAGTTATACCTTTTGTGCCTCCGCTATATTTGTCTATATGCCACTGGATATAGCCCGATCCCCCAAAATATCATACTTCCACAATGATATAGCATTTCGCTAAATTTTTGAAATTTGGATCCTGATCTAAAAATTGTTATGGTGATAACAAAGGGTATACCCACGATTATGTGTGGGAGCTTGCACCACGGTGTAAGTCTGTTAATAAGGTCATCAAAGTAAATTTTCCACCCGCTTATCCCAGCCCCTTGTATTTATTTCACAACATTGGATTTCATCACCAACTAGTGACTTCGAAATAAGAAGGTTTGTTTGCTTGGTTTAATTCCTAGATTCTATTAGTGAGTGCTGTTTGTTTCCTCTAGTCGACCATAGATTTTCTAATTTATTTACTTGGCTCAAGAAACATCATCCTTCACTGTTCACATAGGATGCAAGGGATACCCCCGAAAGATCCAGAAGGTTACCAACCCTTGCCTCCTAACTCACTAGAAGGCCCTTTAGAGGGAGTAGTCAACAACAACATAGCTTCTGAAGTTGGGAGCACACACTCTTTAGAAGGATTTCAAATTGTTTCGAACTCTTTAGAGGCATTCAAACTCCCCCCTCTTAGACAAGACACACGTATAATTCGCATGAACTCATTTGGAGAAATTGTTGTTGTTGATAATACTGAAATACCTACCAGACCTAACGTAGGATATGGAGTAGAGGATCCACTTTTTCACAGTGATTCATTTAGGACCCCGACCTACACTACTGGAACTTATTTTCCTAGTCCCATTCCTTTGACAGTATATGATCTATACGGTAACCTAGGAGTGAGTCCTGATCGACCTATGGCATCACAAGTGCCCGAGACGTATGTTACCTATATGATACCTTTAGACCATTTTACTGGTACTACCAGTAACATCACTACCATTCCAGACCAGTTTTTGATTGGTTCTCACTCGATTCCTACTCTCCATATGACACATTATACTATGGTCCCACAAGCTACTACAATTCTTACTGGAAATGTGGTTATCTCCCAAACTCCAATTGGGACACCACTTCCACCTAGATCGAATCCGTCACTTCCCCCTGGGTATAGAGATCTAAATACTTCCATTGCTACCTCTGCCCAGACTCCATCCAGATTTGTTGGAATTTTTGTTCCTCCTGGGTAGAATGTTGCTGCTAGCATTTTTCCTACACCTACCCAGGTCCTCTCCGAAGGGTCTTATGTTCCTCCTCCACCTTCGCTTGGAAGATCTGGCCCTAGTTGCTCCAATCATCTTGGAGGCACTAGTCTTTCTATCAACTCTGGTTTCCAGATTCCTATTGGGGCACAACCTCAGATCGGGGCACAACCTGAATTTGTGGGACAACCTCAGATTGGGCACAACCTCATATTGGGGCACAACCTCAACTTGGGGGGCAACCTCAGGTTGGAGTCCATAACCCACTTTATGGACAAAACACACCTATGGTACCATCTCTACCTTGGCAACTTCCTTTCCAACAAAATATACAACCTTCTGGGGGGGAACATCCTCAAGTTAACTATTTTTTCCCCCCTAACCTTGGTCAACTGTATCCAGGTTCTTTGAATCCTGCTTGGGGTCCGAACGTTCAATTTAGTGTTCCTTTCCAAGGGAACATCTCTAATCAACCCAACCCTATGGGCTATGTGTCTCAAAATCCTCCACAACCGAATCTGTTAGGACTGTATCCTTATTTGTAGACTGCTTATGGTCCCACTGGTAGACCTACATGGCTTCCCCCTCAAAACTACCAGTTTCCAAAAGTGAATTGACAGTTGCCTTTCCTAGCCACTTTGGACTTAGCTGATCTATCTAGGATTTTGAATGATCTTATCTTACATTCTCCTTACTGGCCTGTCATACCAACCAAGTTACCATCTGACATTCCTAAATTTGATGGTCGAGCAGGAGAAGATCCAAATAATCATGTTATGACTTTTCATTTGTGGTGTTCATCCAACTCCTTGATGGATGACTCCATCAGATTATGAATTTTTCAACAGACTCTCACGAGTTCGGCAACAAAATGGTACATCGAGTTACCACGAGGTTTCTTCAATGATTTTAACACTCTAGCCATGGCATTTTTGACACATTACTAGTTACCAATTCAATACAAGACGAGAACCAAAATTTTGAGTTCTTTCAAACAATCCTCCTCCACTCATATTTTCGATCACATTCATGAGTGGAGGATAAGAAGACGTTTAATCAAAGTTCCTCTTCCTGATCAACTATTGGCCGAGTGGTTTACCAAATCACTCATTGGACCTATCGCTCATGATTTTTCCATGGGTGGTGTTGTCACTGAAGAACAGGCGATTAGTCGTGCTCAATATCTCGATCTCGTTTATTCACAAACAAGAGCACTTTACGATCTGATCTTTGAATCTCCTCGTCCTTCCACAAACCCTACCCCAAAATATCCAACAACTTCTCATGCTGTTGATGGTGTGATTGACATCTTTCACGCTGAGACCCAGTCGATGCAAGCCAGTCACACCAATCCCAAACCTAATAGTTCTAATGCACAAAATACTCTTGCTCCTACTCCTTCCACCGGTAAGACTGCTGAAGTTAATTTTGTTCAATCCGCACCTACCAGAAAGAATCAAAATAAAAAGAAAGGGAAGGGTAAGAACAAGGAGGACAAGAATAATAATCCACAATCTGATAAAGCCAAAATGAAAAATGCTGATGAGAGAGACAAACGTAATCCTTGTTACCCCTTCTTGATTTGTGGTGATGATCATTACACGAAATATTGTCCAAGACGTGCCGAAGTTACTAAGTTCCTCCAAGGGAACGGAAAAGATCCTACACCTACCGTTTTGTCACATCCTTTCCCTTCTCAGCAGCAAGCCCAACTGGTCATTCATGACAAAGCTACCCCTTCTACCTCTTCTTATGTCCTTATGTGTATTGGTGATTCTAAAAAGAACGAAGTTGTAGTCACAACTCGAGCCAAAGATTACTCTCCATTAAAAGAGAAAGTTGATGATATACCACCTTCGTTGGTCAAAACTTCCCCTTCAACTTCACCTCCAAATTCTCCTCTTCATCTTGAAATATCGGGTCTCGATACAATTCTTCTCCCTCCTCCCAAGGGCGTTGTTCGAAAGTATGCGTTCAATCCCCATGCACGTGCTGCACAAAACTACAATATTGTAGAAGACCTTGCGCAGGCACCCTCTGCCATGTCAGCTCTCTAAGTCCTTCAAAGTTGTCTTGCTCAAAGAAAGGCACTGTTAAAGGCCATCGGTGGAATTGATCCCACATATACTAATCTCATAATATTTGACTTGGAAGATCACGTTCCAAGGCTTCCTCCTCAGTTAGCATTCCAGATCCAAGTTTTTGTTGAAAACAAGAACATCTGTAGAAATGTTATTGACGAAGGATCCTTGACTTGCGTTATGTACGTTACTTGTTGGAAAGCCATTAGCTCTCCTACCCTCATCGAATCACACAATTCACTTAAGGCTTTCAATGGTACATGCTTTAAACCCTACAATGTTCTTCCCTCATTGTTTATTACGTTGGAAGGAAAATCGTTCGATGTCGAAGTGAGGTCTTCGATGCATCTCTTGATTATAACCTTTTACTTGGCCGTAGATGGATTGATTCCATGCATGTAGTTGTGTCTACTCTTTTCCGTGTGGTACGCTTCCCACACCAAGGAAAGGTCATTACTATTGACCAACTGGCCTTCTTTAATTACGATTCCCGTACTAGAAATGTTCCTTTCATCTCGAAGAAACCCCCTGGGTACGAGAACGTCAGAGTGGGTCTTCTGAAAGATTCAACTTTGATGGGTAATTTTCCAATCCCACCACCTGATATTATCCCTGCTTTTGTTGTTTCTATTAACATGATATCCACCACCGTTCGTGAAACCCCTGTGTCATATGACTCGTGGGTAGTACCTAGCCCTAGTTATTACCCTCATTATGGTGACAAGATGCCTTTAAGTTCGGTCGAATTCACTTACCAAGATATTCAATCGACATCCCCCTCCTCTCCTTCTCTTCATGATTCATATCCTGATCCTTTTCGCATGATCTTTCCTACCAATGAGATGATCATGTCAGTCATGTCTATGGAAGACACTCCATGGGACGATGGGCATCATCGCTCCATTCTCTTTCTAGAACGTGACACCATATAGAGTTACCAATGGATTTCAACTCCGTCGACCATTGTGGTTATTTCCTCGGTTCCTGAGTCATCACATGATGTTTTGTATGAAGGGAACTTGAGAAAAATTTCACCTACCATCCCTCTCGACATATCAATTATAACCAGAGTCGTGGAGAATGTACATATTGGAGCCTCCTATTCTACTGATGAGGTCCACGAGTATAAATCCCTTTTCCAAGAATTTCATGACGTTTTCGCCTGGAGTTATGAAGATATTCCAGGTATCAATCCTAATATCGTTGTACATGAGATTAAGACATACCCGAATGCTAAACTCGTTCAACAAAGACTTCGCCCAGTGCAACCACGCAAAGCTGCTGCTATCAAGCTTGAAGTTGAAAAACGTCTTAAAGATGGCTTTGTCTATTCCGTGGCTTTGATTGATTGGGTATCCAATCTAGTTCCGGTAAATAAAAAGCAAGGTACCATCCACGTCTGTGTATATTATAGGGACATAAATAAATCTTGTCCTAAGGAAAATTAACCAACCCCTTTCGTCGAGCAGATCATTGATGACTGCGTCAACAATGAAATCTTCTCTTTAATGGATGGTTTCTCCGGCTATAATCAAATTAATATTTTACCCGCGGACCAACACAAGACTGCTTTTATTTTCCCTTGGGGGACCTTTGCCTATCGGAAATTACCCTTTGGTCTCAAGAATGCTGGCACGACTTTTCAACATGCTATGTCTTATTCTTTCCATGATATTAAGCACATGATGCAACCTTATCTTGATGATCTATCGATGCATTCCCTGTGTCACCAAGATCACCCAATGCATTTGAGGGCCATTTTCGTACATTGTCGTTATTATCATATCCACTTGAACCCATACAAATGTGTTTTTTGTGTGGAGTTTGGATGACTGCTTGGTTTTATTGTGTCGATACATGGGATTCGAGTAGACCCCTTGAAGGTTGAGGCTATTTTTAATTTACCTCCTCCTTCCACTTTACGCCAGCTCCAAAGTTTGCAAGGGAAGGAATTTTTTTTATGTCATTTCATCCCCAATTACACTGAACTGATGAAAGGATTCACTCGGTTACTCAATAAAGGTTATGAGTTTGTATGGGACGATATTGCAACCAAAGCATTCGAATATTTGAAACTTTCCTTAACCCGTACGCCATTAGTCTTTCCCCCTGACTATAGCCGGGATTACTTCCTCTACTTAGTTGCTTCAGACTCTACCATGGCCATGGTTTTAGTCCAAGAGGATGATTCAAATGACGAACATGTGATATACTATTTGATTCAGAGTCTTGTGATTACCGAGACCAAATACCTCCATGTGGAAAAACTGGCCTTGGCAACTGTTCAAGCTGTCCAACATTTTCTTCATTATATCCTATTACGTAGAACCACTGTTATTTCCAATTGTAACCCTATGAAACATATCCTTATCTGACAACTTCTAGGGGGAAAATAATCCAAATGGATAGTTATTCTCCAAGAGTTTGACTTAGAGTTTGAACGTGCTAAGTCCAAGAAATCTTTGGTTTTCGCCGAACTGATATGTGACCTTCCCTCCATCGAGACAGAAAATGTGGCAAAGGATTCCTTACCTGATGAATCCCTTTTTCTGATCAGTTCTGATGACGTATGGTACAAAGATATCATTATCTATCTCCAGACTCAAACTTTCTGGCCCAATATTTCTAGTACTAATTGTCGTCGTATACGGTATAAAGCTTGCCACTACATCATTCTAGGTGATACTCTTTACCGCCGTGGTGTTGATTCCATTTTTCAACGATGTCTCACTTACGACGAAGCTGAGAAATATTTGAATGAATGTCACTCTAGAGCCTATGGCAGTCATATGTCTGGGTATGCCACTGCCCAAAAGATCTTACGAGCGAGTTATTTCTGGCGTTCTTTGTTTAAATATTACATCATTGTTGTTCATAAATGCCATGCTTGCCAAACTTATAATAACAAGATAAGATCTCATCCTTCTCCTTTACATCCTATAGTTTCCATTGGTCCATTTTTCAAATGGGGCATTGATTTCATGACATGTAACCCTCACTCGATCGGGGGGTATGGATACATCATTATAGCTGTGGATTAATTCACTAAATGGCCCGAGGTGATGCCTACATTTGATAACACCGGGAGAATTGAAACATTGTTCATATTCAATCATATCATCACTCGGTTTGGTATCCCTCAAGATATCGTTACTGATCACAGTAGTCATTTTCAGAATTTTATGATGTCTGAACTTACTGAAAAGTTGGATCTTCATCATGAAAACTCAACCCCCTATTATCCGCAGGCCAATGACCAAGTTGAAGCAATAAAAAAAATTCTCATTAATATGCTTAGATGGATGATAATAATTCATAAGACAACCTGGCACACAATGCTTTTCTCCACATTATGGGCCTATAGGAAATCTGTTAAATCTTCCACGTGATTTACACCTTTCCAACTAGTTTATGGTATCGAGTCTATCTTGTCGATTCAATGTGAAATACCATCTTTGAAACTGACCGTTGAACTTCTCCCCAATACCTCTGTCGAAGAAGAGCGTCTTTTTTATTTAATGCAATTAGATGAAACCCGTCGTGATGCCACCCTAGTTATTGAAACTCAGAAGAAATGTGTTAAAGCCCAATATGACAAGCATATCAAGCCACATGTTTTTCTGTAGGTGATCTATTTCTCCTCTACGATTAGGATCATGATTTGCTAGGGTCCGGTAAATTCGAGGCCTTGTGGCGATGTCCTTACATTGTCAAGCATGCGTTGGAGAAGGGAGATTATGAGCTAGTCGATTATGATGGAATCCCTTTGAGTGAGCCCCAAAATGGGCTTTAATTAAAGAAGTACTATGGTTAAGTCATTTTTGCATGAGTGCTTGTATTTTTAGTGTATCATACTCTTGTGTGTTTTTTTGTTGTTTGGTTTCAACCTTCATCTGCTTACCTTGCATTGTGCTTGGTTTCCAGATGTCGGTGTCTTCACTACCCTATATTGGTTTCGCTGATGGCGCTAGTTGCAGTACTCATAACTTAGAATCTGCTGCTTGGGAAATCTATGCACCTACAGATGAATTGATTAGTCTACATAGTGTTTGCCTCAATCATGCAACCAAAAATATCGCAGAATACAGTGCAGTCATCAAATTATTGACCAATGCTGTGTCCCTTGGAATCCGTTATCTTATTTTATGACTCTATTTGTAGTTAGTAGTCCTACATTTGAGTAATGTCTACTCCATTCGAAGTCCTACGCTATTAAGGGTATATTTACTAATTCACCTCTTGGAACGCCATTTTGATTACATTGAATATCAACACATTCCTAGATGTCTAAATACATTAACAGATGCATTGGCTAATTATTTGTTAGACAGACATTTGAGAAATTTATAAAATCCAATCACACTTTGTATATACAAAAAGTAAGCCGGTAGAATCCTCATATATATATAAAATGATAAAATTTTTACAAGAAGTGTTTTTGTACGAAGACCAAAATATAAAAAATGTGAAGCACATGGATTCATATAAAAATATAACATCAAGGATGTTGCTCGCTATAACAAACGACTTCCCGTGCTACTCTACGGAGTAGTCGACCGATGGAAGAAGAAACACCCACTGTGTGGCGTTGATAACGCCTCGGGATATCATCAATAGAGGCATCCGGAACATCCATCATGGCCTGCCCTCCTAGTTTTGTTATCTATCCTCATAGTCAACATCAACTAATCCTGCTACCTCGACTCTCTCCCATCACCTCTGGATGGGGGATGAACCTGGAGGTCGATGAGGTCCCACGTCTGCATCATCAAAGATATTTTTTATTAGTCATCCGATAAAGAACATAAAAAAATTTCATATTTAAAAATCACAAAAACATTATAAAAAAAAATTCACTTCTTACCTATGTTCCCCCATTGAGAACCTTCAAGAAGAACCAAGTCTAGATCACCTCAGAAGTCTAAGCCGACATATGCGTAATCATCTACCATAAGCATCTGGGGCCTCAACCAATCAAAGAAAATGTCATTATACTTGACAATAGAACCAATCACATGCCGTGCCATGAGGTCGACCCACCTCTTCATTCTTGGATCTTGTGGGGAAGGTATGCCCCACTCTACATGTAGACGCAAGTTTGGAACCCTCTCCAGGAAGAAGGACACCAAAATTCACCCGTATTCGAACTGTTTCAGGTCACCTCTCCTACACTTGGTCAACTATTTTTTCATGCTTCTGAGAACCCCGCCACTCAAGTTGAAAATTCGGGGCTCCATACATTCCAACGCATACTGGAAATCTCTCTGAAGAGACATATGGGGAGCTGCACTCCCTGCCATGCACGCAATGGTGTAGAGGATAGTCTGTAAAGGTAATTCACATACATCTCTTATAACGACTTTGCTTCTATGCTTCTGAGTACTGAGAACACAATGTGCACTGATATAGTGGCTCATAGGTTTTCCACCTCCTCTTCTACCTGTCAGTGTAACTCGAGCCCCACAATGATATAACCTGGTCAAGAAGTATATATCCTCGATATATATCTCAAGAATGTGAGTCCCCACACATAATACCTACTCGTCCACATCCCACATGTGAACTAAGTATTCGAGCAACCTCAACTGGGCCCTCATGCCCTGGACCTTGAAGAATTTTAGCAGTCCACACTGTCGGAGGGAATTTATCATTCCCGGGTCATTCCCAACAAAGTAATATTCATCCTCATGCTCTCTCTCTCACCATTCCAACATCCTTACTGTAGAAAACCTCAAATGGAACATAAAAGAGGGATTAGCACCTTCATCTCTCTCCTGGAAACTTTTTATTGGTCGAAACATCTTAAAACATTTTTTGTTTTGCGCACGTCACAGGCTAGCTCGCCCGTACAGTGCAGAGTCATCGCACTGTATCTTAAAGGTCGCCTGCGATGACCCTGGGCCATCGCAAGGAACGATACAGGGTGCCTGCAATGACCTTCGGGTACAAGTACCCTTGAAAATGCAACCCCAAAATCCATTTCTAACCAATGAAAAGAAAAAATGAATCCATGAAAAGATGAAGGAGATGAAAATTAGCTGTTCTATGGAGACCTTTCTTCAAATGATCAACTGTGCCTACCACGATCAACAGTGAAATCTTGAGGTAAAATGGGGGGTTTTGGAACAAAGTTTGGTGGAGTAACAATGAAATAGTAAAAATAAGTTTTTACCTATTTTTATTACTTTTTTATTTTTTCATTTTTATTTTTATATTATATATATTCCACCTAAACCCTAAAAGTTCTAATGACATTGCAAGTGTTTGGTTTTTTGCAGATGAAAGACCCAGGAGAAAAGGATTGAACACAGATACATCTTTTGGTTTTCTTTTATTCATTTTTCGCATGTACAGATCCTTTTAGAGTTTTTCAGGAAAAACTCCGAGCTCAGATTTTGTTCTTTCTCATGCTCATAAATCAATGGGAATGTAACCAAGTATAATTTTGTTGTCTTTTTGTACTCATATTGGTAACACAAAAAAATAAACCCATGGAGTATCCTTTAAGATGTTTGCATGCTCCATAAAAACAAAAATATTTCCGAGCAACCTTGTTCTTTTCACGCTCGTAATAGTATTTGAAGAAAAAAATTGATGAGAGGTAGGCTATCACTTTTTTGGTCTCATCAGATTAACTTATGAAAAAGGAACTTGTGGAGTCCTCTTTAAGTGTTTTTCAGACTCTCTGAACATGAAAAACCCTCTAGTTTTCTCTCTTTGGACTCGTTAAAAAAAATTCGAAAGACCCATATGGGACTGAACCACTCCTTCTCAGGGTTCATTAAACATACTCTGAGGGACTCATCCGAAGGATGAGATTACATCAACAAGAATATGTTATCCTCCTCAAGATTGCGTGAAAATAAAGAGGTACTCACCAGAAATGGTGGGGGAAAATTTGGGAACGAAATGTGTCTCTGCATCTGTGTTAGTGGCAATAATAGTCGCTCTTGAACATGACACCCCCCTTCATCATTGTATTTGGGTTGGGAAATCCATTCATCTCTCGTTTGACCATACACATGTCCATATGTTGGGTCTTCGTTGAGTCAATTCTGCCAAGACCATTGTCGTGTCATTCATATTTTCAAGATAATTCTAGCCTTAATAATCCTCCTATCAAGTCGGCCATTTGCAGTTATAAATTTTCTACCATGTCGGCCTTCCCTGTGTCAGTTTCGAATCATTTCATACTCTGATCTATCTCAAATTTGTTACTTGTTTCGTGTCATTGATGGGGGATACATCAAGGCCCTCCTGTGATGAGTCTTTTCCTATCGACCTCTGCTCATTATCCAAGAACAAGAGTTATAAATCATTCAATGCCTTAGAGCTTGCATGCCTCAATGGTAGGTTTCTTTGCTTTCACCAGTGGGTTCACATCATTGGCCTCTGATTGGAATATTCCCTCGAGCATTCGAATTCAAATCCTTTATTCACACTCATGGGATTGTACTGGGGTACCTTGGGAGTCATTGACATCAATGATGATTTCCCTCGCACTTGTTAACAGTTCTCATCATTGACCGGTAATCAAGTGGTTTCTACCATGTTCGAATTCAACACCTGTAATCACATGGTTAGATTCATACTTAGGGATGATGGAAATGAAGACCTTGGTTCATACCCTTCTGGTCCAGGTTGCGATGGAGTATTCATAATTTATATTGACACATAGATCCACTTTGTATGTCTTGTGGTTATGTCTGAATTTGAGTCATTTTAGAGCATAGATCCACAATGTATTCTGGGTGGCTATGCCGATTCACCTTGACATGGATCCACAATGTATATTTAGTGGCCATGACTCATTTGAAACTTTGTAATTTGAGTATGGGAATGCTTACCTCAGACAATGATATATTATTATGCTGATGCTTGACTGTTTGCAGGTTCCCGACTAGTGCGCTCTTTGTTTCCAACACACACATTCTACAAATTATTTCGGCTGTCACGAGTTCCAGCCTGATACTTTGGGGGAAATTATGTTACACATTATTTTGGTCATCTTGATGATCCATTGACAAACATGTGTTCATGTTCCCAAAAAGATCCTTTCTTCAGGAGGAAAGTGATTGACTTCTTCTCATCAAAAAACCTATTAAGGAAGGTCGTTGCAGGATGCATCACAAGCAGGGTGCGACGATGCCTAGTTGTCGCACTCTACTCTAAAACTGGTTTGCGATGTCACCTTAGGCTGCTCTACATGTGGGGTGTGTCGATGTCAAAATGCTAAGAAAAGGTCGACCTTCATGAAAGTTCTAGAAGGAGATCTTCTAGAAGGTGAGGTGGCATCTGTATGGTTGGGATCCTACTCGCTTCTCTGATTTGGTGGGATCATCCTAATCTATTTAACCATCTCTCTTTCCCCTATATAAAGAGGGATTTCTCATAGAAAAGGCTAAGGTTGATTCAAGAAAGATTAATATTGAATAGGCTAAGAATTGGATGAGTAGTTCTACTTCAGTTCATACTTGAGGGCTTCATTTTAGTTTATCAAGTCATTGTGGATCTTCTTCATTCAAGGTTGGAGCAAGTGTGTGTGTTGGTGAAAAGGGTCATCAGAAGGGGACCTTGCAACATCAAGGCTTTGGTTGTAATCTCCACTTTCATTATTATATAATACAGTGATATGTTTCTTTCCGATAAAACTCATCTTGTTTTATTGTATGATTCCTTGATCACATACATAGGTTCTCTTTGAGTATGCTATAATACTTTCACTTTGGTTGGCTTGTGTTCCCTTGCAGATCCAATATCACAGGATCACTGGAGTGGAGATAGAATGAAAATGGAAACATGAAGCGATATTTAAATGGAAACTCAATGATTAGAGCTTAGGGAAAGCGCCATGTTCTGTTCTATTTTGTTCTAGATCTAGTTGGATCTAGGGAGATCTGTTTATGCCCACATTCACTGATAAGTCCCATAACACAAGGTGGATTCATGTAGGAAAGACAAATAGTGGATAACATTGTGCTTGTATAGGAGGCCATCCATTCTAGTTCCACCTAAGAAAGAAAAGGTATGGTAATAAAATTAGATATGGCCAATGACTTCGATCGTCTTCATCACATTTTCCTCTTCAATATAATGGAGAAATTTGGGTTCAACTCATCCTTCATCAAATGGGCGGAGGCTTGTATTTGAAACCCTTGGATTGCCCCACTTGTAAATGGTAGGCCATTTCATTTTTTTTAGACTAGTCAGGGTCTTTGTCAAGGATTCCTACTCTCCCCCCTATTTTTTTTGTTGGTGGCAAAATCCTTAAGCATAAAATTGTATCTTGAAATAGATATTGGGAATTTTCCTGGACTTCAGATAACAAGAGGGATAATGAATATTGATCACTCCCCATTTGCAAATGATACTCTTTTACTTGGGGGTGCTTCATTCATTATCACCACTAGACTCAAGTGAGACTTGGATTCTTTCCTTGATGCACAGGGTGGGGGGGATATTAACAATGGGAAGTGTCAAGTTTATGAATGGAACGCCTCCTCAAGAATTATGAGATCCATAACCGTAATATTTTTTTTTTCTCTGGTTTAAAATTGGATTGCTTTTCGATATTTGAGCATACCCATGACAATTAAATCCTCTTATACTAAGATCTGGAAACAAATCATTGACAAAATCATAAAGAAACTTAAAAAATGGGGCTCTCAATGGTTAAACCCAGCTGGTAGGGTTATTCTTATCAAATCAGTTTTTATCTTCTCTTCATATTTATCAAATCTCTACCATATAATTGGCCCCCAAAGGTATAACCAAAATTATTTTAATGCAAATAAGGAGCTTTCTATGGCAGGGCACAAAATTAAATCACAAAAAAATATACTTGATAAATTGAAATCAAGTCACCAAAAACAAGAATCATGGTGGCTTGGCATAAGGGAGCCATAACTAATGAATCAAGCCATGGGAGCTAAACATTTGTGGAGAATAATCACTAGAAGCATGGAGTGGTGGAAGTAATATTTATAGAAAAATACTTCTTGGTATCATGAATAATAAGCTCATGCCTTCAATCAAAAGTCAACAATGGATCTCCAATTTTCAAATTACTACTTGCTTCTTTCTAGACCCCTTATCTTTGAAAAACTGATTTAGGTACTTGGAAATGGGAAAATGATTAACCCTTGGGAAGACAAAATTTTGAATTTTGAGAGACATGACCATCACTCCTCTTCTCCCTCTTCAAGGTTGGATGGAAGCACAAGGCCCATGTTCCCTTGCATACCTGTCATCATGGGACCAAGATGGCACCTAGGAAGGTTGGAAAGATCCCTGCCCCCCTACACATCTTGAACATTTTTATAATCTATTTTTTTCTTCCTTGCATGGGTGTGCCCCCAGAAAAAAAAAATGATATGGATGCCCAAGGATGGGGATTTTCTCTTTATACTATCAAAAGAGGATACCTTTCATTATCAAAATCAACCTACGGTCATCCTCGAGCCAGCTAGTGGGAAAACGTCTAGAAGAACAACAATATTCCTAAGATCAATTTCTTTTGTTGGCTTCTAGTGCATAACAAAATTCTTACAGGTGAGAATTTAAAAAAGAGAGGAATTAGTGGGCCCTCTCACCACGTCTTATGTCAAAATGGAAAGGAATCCATTCAACAAAATTTTATCAATTGTAGTTTTGTGAAGGAAATGTGGTATCATGCTTTGGGACCTCTAAGTCCTCGACGAAGCTGGCCCGTTCCCTGTTCAGAATTATTCCTTCAGTGAGGAAGACACTATATTGGGAATTTCAAGAACAAAATCATTTTTAAAATATATTGGGAAGATCTTCCAAAACATATTTCTTGGGGAATATGACTATCTCGCAATAAAAATATATTTGAAGATGAAAAAAACCTCCAAGTCAAGTTTCAACGAAAGTTTGCACCCTTACAGAATACATGAAACAATGAGTCCAATGGAAATACCAACCCACATACAATATTGAATATCGTTGGATGAGTTATTTTAACATGGGATCCAGCTTGTCAACTATCTTAAATATCCCAAAAAGAGCATCAAATTAGGTGATAAGACTCAATAAAACATAATTTTCAACTTGGAAACCTAAGAAAACAAACAATATTCTCTTCTTTGATGGAGCTTCATGAGGAAACGCAGGGGGCGACAAGTGCGTGTGGGGGGGATTATTTACAATCCTAGAGGTCAAATAGTTACCGATTATGCCTAGTTTCTTGGATCATTAACCATCAATGAAGCATAAGCTTATGCTCCCTATGCCAGTATCAACATGGCCTTTTCTAAACAAATAAAAAACCTCATTATTTGCAGATATTCTACGCTAGTTATAAGAGAAATTTTCCAAAAGAATATCACATGGGGAAATATATACAAAGGAATTATGTCTCGTGCCTTAGACACACTAATCATTTTTGACAAAACAACTCTCTACCATATCAAATGAGAAATCAATATGGAGGAGGATAAAAACACAAAGGTTGGATCTATATTAAACAAGTATTATATGTTAATTAGGGGTGAATCAAGGTTCCATCATATCCCTTAGTTACTAAAATTATTTTTTATTAATGGAAAGGATAAATGGAGGTGCATCAAGGTCAATTCGATGCCCACATAGTCCATGTTGAGTTATTTCATTCATAACATGAGCACTTGTGTTGTTGGGTTCTTAACACAGGAAATTATAGGAAGGTTTTTGGTTGCAAACCTTAGAGCCTGGTGGCTTGACCAAGGAATCCATCTAGCCTCCATCGAATACTCTCTCAATCATCCGACACAACCCTTTAGTCTTTGCCTCCTAGTTAAAAGGTATTCTTGGTCCCTTCGTGAGATTTTTAATTTCATTCTCCCTATTTTGAATGTGCACCCATGTGAAGTTTGTTGCATGTGGTATCTCGTTGATTATTTTCCCAGTCAGAGGGAGGAATACCATTTTCAAAATCTCCAATTTTAAGAAATTAGGTTGGGGGTTTTCTCCCTTCCTCCTTTTGGTCATATTCCCCCCCCCCTGAAACTATTTTTCACAGTATCTTCGTTTTCCTTTCATATTTTGGAAGTTTGCATGGTGTAATTGGAGCATGAATTCACCAGATATCAAAGATTTGAGGTTTTGTGTGGTGTAATTGGGGTTTTTTTTTTCTGGGTTCTTTCCTCTATTCCCTTCATACACTTGAGCATCATTACTTTCTCACTAGTCCCTTTTCCTTCCTTGACAAGATTAAATTATGTCCCAAGAACATTTTCAACCTTTATCAGTTTTAATGTGGTGTCAATCCATTTCCCCCTGATAACCAAGGTCTTCATGATTCTCACTCTTGGTCTACTGACTCTACACCTAGTCTATATTTAGACGTTCTCTATTCACATGTGGAGATCAATTTGGGTCCTTTTTTTAATTCCCCTCTGAATATTAAGATTTGAATGTGCAACACTGTGGAATTGGAAATTTAAAGAAAAATGGAGCCAAATTAGAATGAGGTTAAAGGAATCCTGAAGAGGTATGAGGAAATTTTTGAATGAATTAGGAACCAATTTGGAGAATTCGTGGGCAAATTCAGTAATATGTAAAACTTGGTTTCAATTCTTTTCAAGAAAACTAAGAGTTTATTCCAAGAAAGGCACAAAATGTTTGCTTTAGAACAAACAATGGGTATTCTTATGTAGGAAATGGAAAGAATGGAATAAGAAATTAGGCAATATTGTGAAAGGGAGATAGAAAGACACATGGTTAGTGAGTTAGAACTGATTGTGGAAATGCTGCTCCAAAGGATGGATATCCTTGAACATGAACACAACTACTTCAGATCTCAGGTAGTCCCTCACATATATAACTCAAGATCCAGCAACCACAACACAAGGAACACTCAGATATGTCAGTCAGGAGTTGAAAAATAAGGACAAGAAGGAAAACCTATGGATACAAAATGCAATGCACAAATCCAAGCTGGAATGCAAGATGAACCAACAAATAATATAACAAATTGAAGTTTTTTAAATGCATTTTGATGATGGTTCAATTTATGGTAGCTTGGCTTCCCGAACATATATTGTTGTCATGTTTTATATGATAGGAGACAAATAGATATGAACTCTGACTATGAGGAGTCAGTTTTTGTAACTGTTGAATGCTTCTTTCCTCAAGAGCAACCCTTTAATATATACAAATCTTCATTTTCTTCAAAAAAAACAATACATTATTAGTATATAATGGAATTATGCATTATTATTGATATATAATAATAATGGAAATATAATAAATAAATGATAGTAGATATCATACAATAAATAACGAAAGTACTGACAAAATATTCCATATTGAGTATTTCAAAGATATTGAATATCTCGAGAAAATATCACCAAGATCTTAAATAAGCTAAGGTGTACATATGGTTAAATATTTTCAAATAGAAACATGGCATATAATCATCCTTGAATTTATATGTCCAACTCAATGATTATCGTTGACTCAATTATTTAAAATCCCATTGGTTATTGAATTTCCAATTCAAGAAGCATGGTTTTTCTTATAAGGCCCATTTTTGGAGCAATTTTTCTCTAATGAATCTATTGATCTATATACATTAGCTATATCGTTGTATGGGAATAATGTTGTAAACTATTATAATGGGGTAGCTACTCATATTCAGATTGGTAAATACGAAAAAGGAATGGAAGATTGCAACAACTCTATTGAGGCACCTCTAACACCTTTGAAGGGAATTTTACACTTGAAAGGAAATTTGGGAGCTTGCTGATAAAGATGTTTTTATATTCAAATCTATAGGGTTGAATATAATTTAGAGTTCAATTGTTATGTTGGACCATATTATTAATAGTTGTATTACTCTCCTCAACCTTTGTGGTTTATGTAACCTTCCATCAAATGTTGTAGATATATATGCTCACACAAAGAGAGATAAGTCCAAGAATATGTTTGACAACACCATTGTAAATTGTTCAAAGCAAGGTGGTGAAGAAAAATAGTTGATTTCATCAATGACTAATATTTGATCAAGCATGGGATTTAGGATTAATAAATATTGTCTTCAATTCTTTCAAAGACCCAATGAGAAAATTCTTGGAATTCATGAATAGTGGATGAAGAGGATAAGAAAAAATGAGAAAGAGCACAACATGATCTTAAAGCAGATCTAAATTGCAATTTTTTACCAATTTTATGATGGAATCAAGCTCTAATGGAAAAGATAAAGTGAATGTTTAAATAAAGGCATGGAATATGCTCATATGCAAGTTCCAAGCTAAGAAGAGAGGATACCTATGGTATGCATGTCATTAACTATATTGTATGAGACAAACTAGTACCAAAGCCATGTTGGCTCAATGTAAGCACTAAAGGACAAAATTTTGGGTGAAAGTGTACATCGATGCAAAAAATTGTAATTTATGAATATTTTTATTATAACTATGTCCTCATCATCCTATTTGGGATGATAACTAAAGTTTTTAAGTGGATGGCCAAGATTCAAGAAGTTAGAAGGCCAAGAGTTAAGTAGGTGGAATGTCAATAGTCAAGAAGGTAGAAGGCCAATGTTCAAGAGGAATTATGATAAATAGAGTCATTGCATTCAAGGAAATTGATTTTGGCTCTTGAATCTTTCATGTACTATTCCTGGAACTTTTAATGAGGAGAAGTTGTTTTTGGCCAAGCCATTTTGTTAGAGAACTCTGATTTTTGTGTGTATTTGTTGTGGACCATTTTGTAACTTTTTCTCAACATTATAGTTGTGTAAGAATGTATCTCACATTGCAGAATATTTTTATGTGTAGTTTTTTCATTCTTATTTATGTTCTCTAGAACCGTTTCTCTGAATATGTGAGCATAGGATTGTAGGTTGTTTTAATGTTGTATTTTTATGGGTTTGCAATCATTTACTCATATTATTGTCTTTATTCTTAGTGAACTAATTCATGGGTAATTAATAGAAGAATGTGTGGTTTTGTGCTTGCTTCTTGGTTATTTATAGTCATGTCTGAATGCATGTCAAGGATTATGTTAATAAAACCACCTCCCATACCTCCAAAAATCACTTACCATCATTATTGATACCACCTTCCATCGTAGCCCTAAACTGATCCAAGTGGATCTTTTCACTGATAAAAATTGATGTTATCAAATGATGATGAAAATAAATCCATGTAAAAGAGTTTGTCAAGAGCTTTCCAATGCAACCTGAATGGGATCAAATGAACGTTGTATGAGAAAGTTATGGTGTTTTGAAGTTTTGGCCAAACATGAAAAAAAAATGACAAGGTTGACATGTGGAATCACCAGGGACAGGCATGTGGCAGTACGAAAAATAAATGTGGTAGTAAAAAAATGATAGGTGGAAGTACAAATGTTGATGTGGCATGATGACTGGACTGTATGAATGTTGATGTGGCATGCTGACTGGGTTGTATAGATGTTGACATGGAATATTGATTGTGTTGTATGGATGATGATGTGGCAGGTTGATGTGGCAGAGCTAATGATCCAGAATATATTTTCAAAACAAAATGAATACATATTATTATCAAAATATGCTTAACAAAAAATAATATATATACATTAAAACTGGTTTCTATTCAATAAGGAAATAAGCCAAAACTGTAAAATGCAACAGAAACAAGCTTGCTAGAATGGTGGTAGCTTATCTCTGAGAAGAGATGTGACGGTTGCGCTCATTCGCAAGAAGATGATCACAATGAGGCTCTTAAGGCCTTTTTAAAATAAACAGGAATGTAAAAAACCCTAGACATCCAAAAAACCTAACCCTAGGAGATGAAGCACCAAAAGTCATGTGGGCCCCATTTGGGTAAGTTAGCACATCAACCTCTCGGGGTCGTAAATTTTGCATACAATCTCTGTTTTAGGCGCATGATAGCCCATTGGAAAGGTCTATCCAAGGAATACACATTTTTTTTCTATCTATCAAAGGTCATTTTGAATGTGGCGAGCCCTAAAAGATGTTGTTTAGGGCCTCAAAATGGCCCCGCAAGTCAGGGACTCGAAAACCATGGAAACAACTGCCAAAATGAGCCAGTTGGAATAGGTGGGAGGCCACTGACATCCATACAGATCAATCCTACCCCATTAGGAATAAATTTTCTCCATTGCGTTGAGTTCCCCCATCAGATGAGGAAATTTCTACTAAATTTGGCCCCGAGTGAGCCACTTGCCTTGGTGCAGGAGTTGCCCTGCTTTGACAACTCGATAAAGCTTGATCCTTTGCTCATGAGTGCCCTTGAAATGTTTGTACACAATATTATCATTGGATTCCTTTTTTATGTAGTCAGGGTTGAGATCTGTTGGTGTCAGTTGTTCTGTTATCTCTGAGGTGTCCAATAATGGTGGGAAATATGGTCGAAGGATATCCACGTTGAACATTGGGTGAAAGCCAAGGAAAGGAGGAGTGTTGAGCTCGAAAGCATTATCACCCAAAACCTTAGTGATGGTGTATGAAACATAACAGAGTGGAAGAATATTCTGATGGGGTCATGTAAGGCGCTCTTTCTGCAAGTGAAACCAAACTTTGTTTCCCACCTGAAATTATGTGGCACTTCGTGTTGATCATGGTGTTGCTTATACTTTTCATTGGACTTCTGTAGGAGATCTTGAACCTGTTGGAGGATGTGCTAGATCCACTCAATGAACTGGGTGGTTTTTTCAACTTCAGTTGGAGCAGGAGATGAGTCGGCTGAGGTGATCGAAAGGAGTAGTGAAACATCTATGGAACCCAATGGTTGGAATCCCAACCCCACCTGAAAGGGGCTATGGTCGGTTGAGCTATGCAGGGCTTAGTTGTAGCTATGCTAAACCTAAGTGAGACTCTCATCCCATGTGCGAAGGTGATTGAAATTATACATGCACAGGATATGCACTATCATTCGATTTACGACCTTTGTTTGGCCATCTGTCTGGGGGTGGAATGATCTGGATTATTTTCGACATGCAATGAGATCGGAGATATAATAAATAAATGCACAGAGATATAACATATATTAAATAATATAATAGAAATGTATCCGATATGCAACCATAAAAACAACTATATAGTAATACATGATTTCTATTAATGAAATAAATGTATAGAGACTGTAAAATACAGAGTGAAAGACTCAATAGAATGGTGGAAGCCTATCTCTGAGAAGAGATGTGACGACTACTCACATTCACAAGAAGATGATTACAATGAGGCTCTGAAGGCCTTTTTTACAATAAATAGGAATGCCAAAATTCCTAGACATCCAAAAACCTAACCCTAGGAGATGAAGCGCCAAAAGTCATGTGGGCCCCATTTGGGTAAGTTAGTATATCAACTTCTCGGGGTCGTAACTTTTGCATACGATCTCCATTTTAGGCATATGATAGCTTGTTGGAAAGGTATCGTCAAGGAGATTCATTTTGGGGCCTCAATAATTCATTTAGATATCATTAAGAACCTCTATATTTAAAAACTTTCATTTAGGCCCTCAAAATGGCCCCGAAAGTTAAAACTTTCTAAAAATAGTAAATGGCCAAAATTGCTAGAAAACTGTTTTGAGCTAGTTGGAAAAGGTGGGTGGCCACCGATATCCACCTGGATCAATCCTCACTCCTTAGGAAGCAATGATATCCATTGCGTAGAGTTCCTGAGGGAGAGGGAAAAACATTTGCTAGATCTGCATCTTGGTGAGCTGCTTGTATTGCTGGAGACATGGCACTGCTCAGTTTGTGGAAGTATGTCAAGAACCTGTTGAGGTTGAGGCTGTTCAACAAGTCAAGATACATGAGAGGACAATGTGCAGAAGGAATCTTTGCACTTTGCTGCAACCTTTTCGACCTGCTTCTGTTGGATAGAAGGTGCTTGGGGCGAGGCTGTAGTGGTTGCAGTGTCCTTCTGTTCTCCTTTTGAAAAGATTGTGAAGAAGCTAAATTTTGTAGAGTGAGATACTACCTTGCGTCACTTTTTGGGTGGAACAATAGTTAGAACTACCTCTGGTATTCTGTAGAGATGACCCCCCAAAGAAACAATGACACTACGGGGTCGAGACTCATAAACAACATGGCACTTCCACAGATATGGTTGGCCCAAGAGAACATCATAGAAATCCAGTGGGGAAACATCGCATAATACCTCATCCTTGAAGGGTTGGATGCCGCATGACAATCGACACTGTTGGATGACATAGAGATCTCATCCTTGCCAAAGCCACCCGATGTCGTATGGCTGCGGGTGTGGTGTTATCAACAATCCCAACTGTTTGACGACCTCTGCTAAGATGAGGTTTTTCTGTCTTCCGCTATCAATAATAAAATGCAGCGAGGTCCCCTTCACCCACATCTATGAATGAAAAAGGCGCTCCCCCTCTTCAGGATCCGTTGGTTCTTCTGGTTGAATTGCTACGGTCACAACAATAGCAGTGGGGTCTGCATCAATGATCTGTCCTTTAAAAATATTTTTAGAATCAGATTCTGAATTAGGGTTTGGCTCCTTGTCTTTGATCTCGGTGACCAATGACTGTTTTGAGCGACATTCATTGGTGTTGTGCCAGGGGATTTTTTGGAAATCACACCATTTTTCGGTGTCCTTCTTTGTCTTCCCGTGACCCTTCTTTTCCTGTGTCTTGGACTAGTTTTTGAGAGACTATTTGTTAGGGTCATCTTTGTCATACTTTGGTAGTTGCAGATTTGTAGACTCGAATTCCCGTTTATTCTGGTACTTAAATTTCTTCTCAATTTTAACAACATATCGATAAGCAACACTGAGAGATGAGATGTCCAGAAAATCCATTTCAGTTTGGATGTATCTGTGTAGAGCCCCACGGTATTTCAGAACCAAATTTCGCTCGGAGTCTTTGATACCCAGCTTGGTGTGCAAAGTATGGAAGGTATTGGTGAACTCCATAACTTCTTGGCCCCTCTCTTGCCGTAGTGTGGTCCATCTCATGTACTGGTCCTCATAGTTTCAACATGGTAATATTGTTCCTTTACCGCATCCACAAAAAAATCCCAAGTGGGATCAACCCCATATATTTCAGAATCCTCTGTGGAACTCTACTCCCAATAAGTTTCCCACCAATTTTTGAAATGGGGGAGAGCTTTAAGGAGTACGAAGGTGATGTTTTCTTTGTCAAAAAATTTGTGAACAAAGAAATAACCTTCTAGCAGATTTAACCATTTGTCTAGGGATTTTGCATCTGTCTATCCTTCATATACAGGAATATCAAAATTAACTTGTACCTTGAAAGGTGAGGTGCCTCCAAAGTGGCCACTTGATGAAGATGCGCCTATTGCTATCAGCAGGCGTTGAAGGATGTGGGAAAAATTCTCCATCATTTCATCCCGCTGTCGCGTGAGAGCTTTCTCAAGCAACAGACTGATATGATCGTCTGCTCCGTCATTTTTCTTTTCTTCTGCCATTGAGGGTTTCTTGGGTATGCGAGAGTGATTGTACTCAATATAGACAAGCTTGAGACCCAACTTGCTATACTCAGAACTCGTCAAGGACATGCACTAAAAAAAATCACCAAGAACAACCTACTTTGATACCACTGATCCAGATTATTTTCAGCACACAATGAGATTGGAGATATAATAAAGAAATGTGCAGAGATATCGCATATATTCAATAATATAACAGAAATGTATCAGAGATGCAACCATAAACATAGATATACAGTAATACATGATTTCTATTAATGAAATAAATGTACAGAGACTGTAAAATACAGAGTGAAAGACTCGATAGAA